>JASDQU010208669.1:0-28141 GCA_032191745.1 Picea mariana | reverse complement strand
TGAAAAAATACAACATAGCTCCAAAGAAACAAAGAGATGGACAACAAGAGAAAAATGAGAAATCAAATGTAGCAGGTGATGTGTTACAAGATGTTTTGATTCTTTCTTTAGACAATATTACTGAGTCTTGGGTAGTAGATTCAGGGGCTTCATTTCATGTCATGCCCCATATAAAATATTTTCTTATGTTCAAGGTGATTTTGGACAGGTTTATTTGGGTGATGATGAACCATGTCAAATAGTTGGAATGGGTAAGGTACAAATAAATAAAAATGATAGAAACCAATGGTTATTGAAAGAGGTGAGACATATATCATATCTGAGAAGAAATCTAATTTCAACAAGACAATTGGCAAGTGAAGGCTGTATATCTACATTTATAGATAAGGCATGGAAGGTCACTAAAGGATCACTGGTAATGGAAAATGGAGAGAAGGTAGGTACATTGTATTTATGTACTAGTAATGTTGAATCTTCAATCTATTTAGCTTCTACAGGCGTGGATACAACACTGTGGCATCATAGGATTGGACACATGAGTGAGAATGGGATGCAAATACTTCATAAAAGGAATTTGTTGCCAGATCTTAAACAAGTTGATTTGGATTTCTATGAGCATTGTATTTATGGAAAACATAAGAGAGTCAGATTTCTTAGAGTTGGGAAGGAAAAAAATAGTGAAAAGTTAGAGCTTGTGCATACAAATTTATGGGGAACAACTCATGTATATTATCATCTCTTGGTGGCTCTCGTTATTATGTTACTTTTATTGATGATGCAACAAGAAAAACTTGGGTTTATTGCTTTCGACAAAAATATGATGTTTTTAACACTTTTAAGAAATGAAAAGCTTTGGTTGATAATTAGATAGAAAAAAAGTTGAAGTGTCTCAAATCAGACAATGGAGGTGAATACTACATCAAGGATTTTGATAATTACTGTTCATACCATGGGATTCATAAAGAGAAGACAGTTCTAGGAACACCACAAGAAAATGGTGTGTCAGAAAGGATGAACATGACAATCATGGAACTTGCAAGGAGTTTGAGATTGCGACTTGGATTTCCCTTACAGTTTTGGGCAGATGTTGTAGATATTTTCGTTTACTTAATAAACATAGGGCCTTCAAGCTCCTTGGATGGTGGCATTCAAGAGGAGGCATGGACGGGTAAAAAAGTAAACTACTCATTTCTGAAGACTTTCGATTGTGAATCATTAGTCCATATTGATAAAGAAAATAGAACAAAGCTTGAGACAAAATCCCAGAAGTGTACCTTTATTGGATATGGTGTTAATGTTTTTTGTTATCTCTTATGGGATTATGAAAATCATAAAATCATTAGGAGTAGAGATGTGGAATTCAATGAAAAGGTCATGTACAAAGATTAGTTCTAGGGAAAGAAACAGGAAAAGGAAAAAACGAAATACATAGTGCTTGATGAAATCAAAGAAAATGAAATTCCAAAGGTACTAGAAAATCAAAATGTACAACAGGAGAAAAAAGTAACTCCAACTCCTGCAAGTGTTGTTAGAAGATCTTCTAGGTTAAGTAGACCCCCTAAACAATACTCTCCTTCATTGTATTATTTATTTTTGACTGGTTCTGGTGAACCATAAAGTTATGAAGAGGCAATGAAGGTAGATACTAAAAAGAAGTGGGAGCAAGGCGTGAAAGAGGAAATAAATTCCTTGGTAAATAACCAGACTTGGGATTTGGTTCATCTGTCTGCAGGAAAAAAGAGAATTGTAGAATAAATGGGTTTATAGGTTGAAGGAAAAATATGGAGGCAAAACGCGATACAAGGCTAGACTTGTTGTAAAGGGGTTTGCACAAAAGAAAGCTATAGATTTTGATGAAATATTTGCTCCTATTGTTAAAATGACATCAATTAAGACTATTTTAAGTCTTGTGGCAGTAAAATATTTGCATCTTGAACAATTAGATTTAAAAACAACTTTACTCCATGGGGATTGGGAGGAAGATATTTATATGCAGCAGCCACAAGGGTATGGGTTCAAAGGAAATGCCAATTGTGTATGCAGGTTGAAGAAGAGCTTATATGGCCTAAAGCAAGCTCCAAGGCAGTGGCATTTGAAGTTTGACAGGTTTATGACATAACAAGGTTATAGTAGATGCCATTCTGATCACTGTGTTTATTTTAAGAGGCTAGAAAATGGAAGCTATATTATCTTTCTATTGTATGCATATGACATGCTTGTTGTAGGGTCTAACATGCATGATATAATTGTGCTAAAAAAGAAATTAGCTAATTCATTTGTGATGAAGGATTTGGGTGTTGCAAATAAAATCCTTAGTATGAGAATAACAAGAGACGGGAAAAATTGCAAATTGGCATTGTCTCAAGGTGAGTACATAGAGAAGGTGTTGGAGAGGTTTAGAATGTAGAATGCAAAACCAGTTAGTATACCTTTGGCCAACCATTTAAAATTAACCAAGGAAATGTGTCCCAAGACACATGAACAGATATAATACATGTCCAAGGTCCCTTATTCATCAACAATTGATAGCTTGATGTATGCTATGGTGTGCACAAGACTAGATATTGCACATGCAGTGGGAGTTGTGAGTAGGCATATGAACAATCTAGGTAAATAAAATTGGGAGGCAGTAAAGTGGATTCTCAGGTATTTGAGAGGCACTACTACTCATGCATTATGTTTTTTGGAGGTTCAAACATCGTTCTACAAGGATATGTTTATTCAGATATTGTAGGTGATAAATATGGTAGGAGAAGCACCACATGGTATGTTTTTATTGTAGGTGGAACTGCGGTAAGTTGGATTTCAAAACTGCAAAAGGTTGTTGCACTTTCAACAATGGAAGCAGAGTATGTTGTTTCTACAAAGGCTAGTAAAGAAATGATTTGGTTACAGAGGTTTATGGAGGAATTGGGAAAGAAGGAAGATAATAGTAGGTTGTACTGTGACAACCAAAGTGCCATTCATCTTGCAAATAACTCAACCTTCTATTCTAAGACCAAGCATATACAACTCATGTACCATTTCATACGATTCGTTTTGGAAGATGGACAATTGAAGTTAGAAAAGATACATACTAGCTAGAACCATGCAGACATGTTATCAAGTAGTAACAAGGGATAAAATGAGTTCCTGCTAAGTTCATTTGGTTCTCAAGTAAGAAGGTGAAGATGAAATTTTTTTCAGGTCCAGGATAGATCATAGCCCAATAGATACACCATCAGTGAAGTTGTTGTGATCAGTCTCCAAGTGGGAGATTGTTGGTTGTGGAGCTTGATTATATTCCTGATTCATGGGTCTTGTTTTAGCTATGTTTGGACCCCATTACCTAATGGGGGGTGTGGGGGGAATTCCCCCCCACTTCTCTCGCTAGGGGGGTCTAGGGGGGGGAAAGAAATTTTGGAGCTGCCCCCTCGTGAGGGATTCGGGGGCAGTGCCCCCAAAGTGAAATTTTGGGAAAAATACCTTGTAAATTGTTGTAATTTCGTAGTCAATCTAGACCGTTCATTATAAGGTCGCATATTTTATGCTAGAATTTATGTTAGGGATTTTTTCCCTCGAAGGAAACCCTCTTTTATGTATGAGGGAATTGTATTATGGTTGGGTGAGTGAGTGAATATTGTATTATTAGAGAGGATACTATGAGAGAAAGAAGATGAAGTTACAATGCGTATGTTGTAGGTTGCATCCCTTCATTTGTTGGATAATAAAAAAGGAAGGACCTGGCAATTTCTCTGGTGGACGTAGCCCACACTGGGTGAACCATGTATATCTGTGTCTCTATTGTATTGTGTATCTTTTTTGTTTTATTTCCACATTTTTATTTTATTTTATTGCTCCGCGATCCTGTTTTTCTAACAATGGTCTAGAAGTATTAAGCAAGACAAAGGACAATTACTCTCACAGACATATTCCTTTTTTGTTTTTTGAAAACTGACTTGGTTTGCCTCTAGGCAGGCCAACATGTTTATTGGTTCTATATAGTCATATATCTTATCTCATGGCCACACTTTTATCTCTATATATTTTGTTAAGATGCAAATAGAAAATCAGACCCATGCTTAATTACAAAAAAAAAAAAATCAAGCATCAAATCTTAGAAAGACTACTTGAAAGAGAAACAATAGGGTCAGGGCCAAGACCAATACTCTATGCTATATTTTCAATATGGAAGTCATGTCACCAAAGTGTTGAGAAAAAGAGCGTATCTATCCAGAGAGAAAAGGATATTAGACTTTGAAGTGTAGGATGCTTGAGGGGAACTTTGTCTGGGTTGTAGGGGGGAATATGCCATGATTGAGAACATGCTAGTACTATGTGCATGCTAAACAATTTGGTGACATGTACCAAAGTGGTGAGAAAATAGGTCGATATTGCCAATGAGCAAATGGAATCTCTCTAAACATGGTTTTTTTCCTAGTATTAGATCTTACACTCACTGCTTGAAAGAGAAACCCTAGGGACAATGTTGGAGTGACTAGCTCTATGTTCTTGCTGTTCAATATAGAAGACACATTACCAAAGTGTGCAAGAGTGAATATGTCCAACAAACAAGGGATATCTCACTAAATGAGGGTTTTCCAAACAAAAAGGCCAATAGGGGATCATATATTCATGTGTTGGAGAGCTATGATAGATTCCTTTCACATCATTGGGAATAAATTGGCATGGGTTATAAGAAATGGTAAAATGGTAATAAAGGATACCAATCCATGGATAGGGGGGAAATGCTCTTAGACTATCCCAAAATTTAATTAACAATTTCTATTCTAGGGATATATATTTCTTATTAGATGTATATGATAGTGAAAATAGAGGGTTGTGGGTATTAGGGTGGAAGATAACAAAACAACAAGGATTACATGGTGCTTGGGTGAATAGTGGGAATTTTTCAAGTATTTTCTTCTTGGAATGATGATAAATCTTGAGGAACATAAGGAAACAATGGTTTGGGATATATACAAAGTAGGAGGGGCATACAAAGAAAATATAGTACACAAAGTTGCCATTGAGAGGGATGGAGAAACATCTGTGGATTGGAGATGGAATTCTATGGAAATTAAAAGCTCCCCTAAAAAGAAGGATACTCTTGTGGTTAGGCCTAAATAACAAGTTTCTCACTATGAAAACTACAAAAGAGGTCATGGTACAATCTTGGTATATGTGTTTTGTGCAAGTAATATGAGGAGAGAATCTATCACTGATCCATAAATGGTAGGATTATGGCCAGTTTGCCTCACCACGATGGATATTCAAGACATAATTAAAAAGTTACTGTCTCTGCAACTACAATTATGCCGAGTTCAAGAATTTATGATTTCTATTCACCAACATGAATGAATAAATGGATCTACTTAGTTTTGGTATCAAAGCTTTGGTTTTTTTCTTTGCTATTCCAAGGCCAATGTCCAACTAGGATTCAAGCACACTCTGTATCAATCGTCAACCAAATAACACTTTTCTTATTACAATATTCCAACCCAACACTCAAACCATAATATATCTACCAAGGCCATAATAGAAGCAATTAATAATAATATGTAAACACTTTATTCTTGTTACAACTATCACCATAAACATGATAAATTACACATGCATTTATAATTATCCATCCATACAAAATTATCCATAGATAGATAATCACACGTACAGTCTCAAGGGTGTATGTATTGACTACCATGTCGGTTGTATCATGCTAGAACATAGCCTAATGGTGGTTGTAGGAAAATCCCTCTTATTTGAACAAAACATGTGATGCAATTTCAAGTTATAACATATGGTTATGTAGTGCACTAGCAAATAAAATCTAAACAATGCAATTTATAGGGTGTGACTTGCATTTACACAAGGATCAACATCTATTTCATTCGAGTGATCAAGCAATTGGAATGGAGCTATAACAAGGTTAAAAAATCTCCAATGGAGGATATGATTCCATATGTGTTGTAGCATGTGTTTCACAAAACAAACACACAAATGAATTAACCAAACAATACATTTGGAGACTTAGCCTGGGAAATCGATTATGTGCATGAGTTTTACATTTCCATTGAATGGAATTCACATGAGAATACATGAGAAAAACACATTCAACCACACAATCAATTAACACATTATACAATAGGGATTGCCTTGGAAATCCATAAGGGAAAACTGACAAATACTCACTTCTCATCTCCTTTTTAAATCGAAGAGGAATACATGCAAGGGAAACAAATTGATCCCAAGTGTTCTTAATCTCCTTATAGATTCTTTAATATTGTTTGCAGTGATCCTGATCTAGGTGGATATCGGTGGCGACCCACCTCTTCCAACTGGCTCACATACAATTGTCATCTTGGCAATTTTTTTCTAGCTTTTAGGGTCCTAAAATTCTGAGGCTGTTTTGAGGCCCTAAACAACGTTTTTTTGGGCTCACAATCACATTGTTGAAAAAGTCAAAGTGTGATGGCATAATGTCTATTCCTTAGATAGACCTTTTCAACGAGTTATCGTGCGCAGAAAATGGAGATCGTATGCAAAAGTTATGACCCCATGAAGTTGATGTACCAACTTACCTCATCAAGGCCCACATGAATTTTGGCGCTTCATCTCCTAGGGTTAGGTTTTTGGATCTAGAGGGTTTTCTGATTACTTCTTGATGCTAAAAAGGCTTGGAGGCCTCATTGTAATGTGCTCAGGTGAATGCGCATAGCTCCCACATCTCTTCTCATAGATTAGCTACAACTATTCGAGTAAGATTGTTTCATTTTGCATTTTATAGTTTCAACAAATTTCTTTATTGAATAGAAATTAAGTGTCACTATATCTCTGTTATTGTTCTCTGTATATCTATGTTTTTTTTTTTTTTGAATATACTGGGGGAATAGACAACTTGCAGTTCTCATACTCGTGTGACACATGGTTGATACCCATCCGCTACCACTATAACCCCAGGTGCGCCACACAACCCGCATGCATGGAGCACACGTAAATCAAGGTGAGAATCGAACTTGAGACCTCCTTTACATAGTTCCTTCCATTTACACGACACTTGCCAATCGTTCTACACCCCTGCGGGCCTCTATATATATATGTTAATTTTATAGATCTATGTTTCATTTCATTTTGTTCACAAATCTGAATCAGTGGTATCATAGTGGTCTTCTCTTCATTTGTTTCAATGTGCATGTCACCAATGAGGTAAGAGTATAAGAAGTTGGGACTTGAACCAGTTGAGACTTTGCAAGATCAACCTCACTGAACTCTACGACCGCCTATGGGGGAAGAAAAGAGAGACGATGGGGTAGGCAATCCCTTTAAACTATTGCTCAAGGAATCCCTCGCGTGACAGAGGAATGCAATGATGGATAATTTTTCCCAAAACCTTCGACGATTGCCAACATGCGACACATCTTCCTCGAAGGAAGCCCCGCCCCCTTCAAGGTACATATCATCTTTGATATTACTATATTTTAAGGTCAAATAGATGCAAGTTTTGTAGACAAATGGTTAAACCTTCTAAAAGGGTAATTTTATGTCCATAACTTTTTTGATAGAGAAAATATTACATTTGTGCTCCTTAAGGTTGTCCCTCGTGTCAAAGATTGGTGGGAAAATTTCTGTGAGAAAAAGGAAACAAAGGAATATACATTAATTGTAGTTGCACCCACTTGGGGTTGTTTTAGGGATGTTATTAAGGAACAATACTACCCTGTTGGAAGTTATGACGACTTATATACAAGATGGACCACATTGCGGCAGGAAAGGGACCAAACAGTGCCAAAGTTCACCATTGTCTTCCATACCTTGCACACCAAGATGGGTATCAAAGACTTTGAGCGACATATGGTGCTCAAGTATCATGATGGTCTTCAAAAATACATCCAGACATAAATGGATTTTTTGGAAATCTCCTCCTTAGGCACGACCTATCAATATGCTATCAAAATCAGGCAGAAGATTAAACAAAAGACGCGGCAGTTTGGGTCTGCGAACCCCTCATAGTAGAAGTAGGGAAAAGGCTACCCCAACCCATAGAACAAAGGAAAAAGAAAGGAAGGACAACCTCAGGAAAACCAGTCTAAGCCGTGAACAAAGAAGGACAATGGGAAGACAAAGAAAGACAATGGGAAGTGGTGCAATTTCCATAAGAGCCCCTAGCATAACACCGTTGAATTCTGCTCAAAGAAATCATTGGTGGCCAAGGTGAAATCCTTTGAAACAGATATGGGCTCCAAATCTAAGTCAAAACCAGAAAAAGGGAGATGGATCATTGATGCAGAACCTAGTGCCACCATTTCTACCACCAAGGGCCAACATAGTGAACCTGACGAACTGGAGGAAGGTGAGCACCTCTTTCATTCATAGATGTTGGTGAAGGGTACTATGCTAGACTTCATCGTTGATATCGGTAGCTAGAAGAACCTCATCTCAGTGGAGATCATAAAGCGGTTGGATCTGCCAACAACACCACACCCACAACCATACACCATCGGATGGCTCTGCCAAGGGAGTGATCTTTGTGTCAGCCAACAATGTCACCTGCCCTATGACATCAAGCATTTCAAAGATGAGGTATTGTGTGATGTCATCTCCCTTGAATTTTGTGATGTTATTTTGGGGTAAACTTATTTATGGAAACTTCATGTTGTCTATGAGTCTAGGCTTCGTAGTGTTATTATTACTTTGGACATGAAATTGTACAAGATACCCGAGGTAGTCCCACCTACTGCCATTTCCTTGATCTCTACCAAGAAATGCAGGAAGGTCATCTCTCAGACTGAGAAGTTTGTCTTCTTTGTGATTCACACTCAAAGTGAGTGGAAGGTTGCAACCAAATCCATGGCCTCTGCAACAAGTCTCTCCATGCAGCAGAAGCAAGTGGATAAGGACATGGAAGAATACAAAGAAATCTTCTCCTCACCCACTGGGGTACCTCTACACTGTCAGGTCAAGCACTATATCGATCTGACCCCCAACACATTGCTACCCAATGGGACATTCTATCTCTGCTCTCTGCCAAAAAATGAGGAAATCAAGTGCCGAATCCAAGAGATGCTTGAAAAGGGGCACATCCGACCAAGATCGTCACGTTGTGGAAGCCCAATTGTGCTTGTGAAAAATAAACATAGGATCCGGTGAATTTGCATTGATTACCAAGCCCTAAATAAAATCACAGTCAGGAACCAATACCCAATTCCGAGAATTGACTATCTCCTTGAAAAACTCAAGGAGGCCAAATACTTCAATAACATTGATCTAAAGTCCGACTACCACCAGGTCCCAATAGATCAGACCAATTATGGAAGACTGCCTTCAAGTCCAAAGAAGGTATTTTTGAATGGTTGGTCATGCCTTTTGTCTTGACAAATTCCCCATCAAATTTCATGAGGATGATGGACGATATATTGTATCCTTTCACCAATTATTTTGTGGTGGTGTAGTTGGATGACATCCTCATCTTCAACAAGAGTTGGGCGGAACACTTGCAGCATATCCAACATGTTCTGCACACTCTGCGACAACACAAGCTATATGCGAATTTGTAAAAATGCTCATTCGGCATGAACAAGGCCCAACACCTAGGCTACATTGTTGATGAGCATGGGGTGCATGTCGATCCAGCCAAACTCTAGGTCATTCTTGACTAGCCAAACCTGATATCACTCACTGAGCTTCAAAGCTTCTTAGGCCTTGCCAATTTCTATCACAGGTTCATGTTGGGGTTCTCCCACATTGCATGGGTTCTTAGAAAGTGACTAGGGGTGTTGGAAAGGAAAAGTTCGCGTGGGTCCATTCACAATAGAAAGAATTCGTTGATTTGAAGAAACGCTTGTGTTCAACCCTGGTGCTCTCATTACCCAACCTGCAACAAAATTTTGAGATTGAGACAGATGCTTTAGACTATGCTGTGGGCATAGTTCTCACTCAACATGGACATCCTGTGGCCTGTCATAGTGAGACACTATCAGATACCCTCTATAAGTACCCCACTTACGACAAATAAATGTACTCCATTATACAATCCTACCACCAGTGGAGGTATTACATTCTCGGGAAGGAGACAATCATCCACACTGATCATAAGACTTTGCAGTTCATGCATACACAAGGTAAATTGCAGAATGACATCCATTAGAATGGTCCACATACTTGCAGTAGTTCCATCTCAACATCAAGTATAAGACAGGGAGCACCAACTGCATCATTAACTACCTCAGTCGACCTCCAGTTGCAACACTAATCATGGTGCTACACTCCTGCGAACATGAGACCTCTGGATGACCCCAACTCTATGAGAGATATCCTGACTTCACCACTAACTACCATATGCTGGGCATAAACACAACTATCATTGATTTCCATATTCGGGATGGGTTGTTGTGCCATATGGGCCATCTCTGCATCGCATCAAGTGAGCGAGTGAAGCTGATTTGAGAATCTCAATACATTCAGGTGGCAGGACACTTCAGTGTAGAAAATACAGTGGCAATATTGCAACAACATTTCTATTGGCTGAAACTTTGATAAGATGTCAATAAGTATATCAGGTCCTGCACGACCCGTGCTATTTCCAAACTGGTCATTAAGAAATAAGGCATGTACATCACTTTGCCTAATCCCGATAGGCCCTTGGAATATATCTCGATGGACTAGATGTTGGGCCTTCCTTCAACCAAGCAAGGGAATGAATGTGTTCTTTTGGTTGTTGATCGATTTTCCAAGATGGCGATTTTGGCTGCTTGCAGGAAGAGCATCACAGCGGAGGTCGTCACCAAGATCTTCTTCGAATGAGTGTAGGTACATTTTGGGATACCACAAACCATCATCTTATATTATAACAATCTGTTCCTTGACACATTATGGTTGAGCCTCTAGTCACAACTGGACACCAAGCTCACCAAATCCACGACCTTCCACCCCCAAAAAGATAGCCAAACTAACGTTGTCAACATGATAATTGTGCATATCTTACGCATGTACAATTCCAAGCATATGCACACATGGGATGAGATTCCTCCCTATGTTTAACATAGTTACAACAGAGCCATACATATCTCAATCGACCACAACCCCTTTCAGGTGGGGTTGGGATTTAAACCATTGGATCCCATGGATGTTGCACTACCCCTTGGTCCACACATGCATAATCATCCCATGCTCAAAACAAAGCCGACAAATCCACTTGGTTCATTGAAAAAAATCCATCACATCCGCCAATAGGTTCACGATATTTTGCAGAAGTCCAATCCCAAGTACAAGCCGCACCATGATCAACATCAGGTGCCACACAAGTTTCATGTGGGAGATAAAGTTTGGTTGCATTTTCCAAAAGAACACCTTACAGGACCCCATCAGAATCTTTGTCCACTTCTCTATGGACCTTAAACCATCACCAAGGCTATGGGTGACAATGATTTTGAACTCAACATTTCCCCCTTCCTTGGCTTGCACATAGTGTTTAATGTGGACCTCCTTCGACCATACTTTCCACCATTATTGGACACCTTAGAGATAGTAGAACAATTGAGACCAACTGATCTCAACCCCAATTGAATGGAATAGTCATCCACTTATTATATCATGGACACAAAGGTCAAGGGTACTCGCCAACATAAGCTTAACTGTATCTTGTTATCGAAGCGAGGCAACTCCTGCACCAAGGAAAGTGGCTCACCCAGGGCCAAATTCAACATAAATTTCCTCATCTGATGGGGGAAATCCAAACAATGGATACCATTACTTCGTAAGGGGGGAGGATTGATCCAGGTGGATATCGGTGGCCACCCACCTCTTCCAATTGGCTCACATACAATTGTCATATTGGCAGTTTTTTCCTAGCTTTTTGGGTCCTAAACTTTTGGGGTTGTTTTGAGGCACTAAACAACGTTTTTTGGTCTCACCACAGTCACATTGTGGATGGAGTAAAAGTGTGATGATGAAATGTGTATTCCTCGAATAGAAATTTCCAACGGGCTATCCTACACCTAAAATTAAGATCGTATACAAAATTTACGACCCCGAGAAGTTGATGTACCAACTTACCCCATTGGGGCATACATGACTTTTGGCGCTTCATCTCCTAGGGTTAGGTTTTTGGATGTCGAGGGTTTTCTGATTACTTCTTGATGATAAAAACTCTTGGAGGCCTCATTTTAATGTGCTCAGGTGAATGCGCGTAACCTCCACATATCTTCTCAGAGATTAGCTACCACCATTCGAGTAAGATTGTTCCATTCTGCATTTTACAGTTTAAGCAACTTTCTTTATTGAATAGAAGTTAAGTTTTATTGTATCTATGTTATTGTTTTCTGTATATATATGTTAATGTTATAGATCTATGTTTCATTTTGTTCTGCTCATAAATACAGATCAGATACATGCTTATCTTCCTTACCATGGGCAAGTAATATCAACTTTTCATCGATTTCAACTTGTAAGACCAACTTTTGTCTATGCTACTATCTCTACAATCCTTTAAAATTGAAACTATTTGCTTAGGCTCTAGTACTTACTGCTATGTCCTTCATTTTGGAATACATTTATGTGTTGGATCAATTTACCCTTGGCATCGATTGGAATCATTCCAAAAAACAAAGGTGCGTCCTTTGTTATGGTGATGCCTTGTAATGTTAATCAACCTCCTTCAATAAGCAAGTTCATTCATCTCCTTGTGGGGCCAAAATGAGACTTTTGCTTTTGGTTTTCGTTGGCTTATTTTGGATGTTGGAATCATCCATTTTAAAAAGCACAAAGCACTCAACCTTTATACAAGGATTGGAGGAAAGGTTATTTTGTATCTATTTTAGATCACACCTCCCCATGCATAGGATTTTGGTCCCCCAAAGATTCAAATCCAAGATAAGAGACCTACAAGCATGTTGTTTTCTTCTTTACATCACTATCTATTCTTCGGAGCATTGCAAAAATTCATCTAGGATCGAAGAAATGACTTCTATAGTAGATTTCCTAGAAAAAATGTTTCTCCATGGACTCCAAGTGCTGGTATTTCTTCTTTCCCCTTAACCTTGACTCTCCAAACAATTATCTTGGATGTGTAGTTCTCAAGATGAAGTTCTAGATTAACCCTCCAACACTTGGATTCCCAATGTCCAATTAACACTCCATACTGGCAAAAGTACCTACTATTGCATGGGCTGCTTGGAATTCTCTTTGTTTTCATATTCTTATTTTTGTTCTACTAGCTCAAAGGTTTGATCCTTGGATCCTTCTTCTTGATTTGAAGATAATATAGCCTTGTGTTGAAGGCTTCATTCTGCCCAAAGGTAGTCACTTGATGACCTCTTATACCACAAAGGAACATGCATTAGAGTGTCAACAATTATCGACCTCGTGGCCTTTATTTTTTACATCAGAAATAAACAAGAGATGTTTTGTCATACCTCTTTAGTTTGTTCTTGTTCTTGTTAGATTGTTTGCTTGATCCTCCAAGCGTTGGTGAAATTTTGGATGAAAAAAAATCCATTGGATTCCCTCATTCAAGCTTCTGCAAGCATGTTGGAGTAATGGTTTGTTGTCCATAGTTTTTTATACATCCTTTTTAATACCCTAGTTTTAACCCGTAAAATGTATTAGATCATATTATGTATAAATTATAAATGCATGGATATAATGATGGGAGTTAAGTTATGTGAGCTTAAATAAATACCTTAAGTGTAAATTATGTAAATATACTTATACAAACCATGTGGTAAACTTTCCATTATAGTGAACCCTCTTATGTAAATATTAATGCTATAACATAATATGTAATGTCCCAAGACAATCGCGGAAAGCACAAGAGGGGATATGATTCCACCAAAATGGAATAGGAAAGGGAGACCATGGGAAATAAATCCTCTATTTCCAAGTGTCACCCTTAAATCTCATATATTTTCCACCACGTGCCTTAAAATAAGCCATCCACCTCCTTTTACTTATAAAACCAATCATTGGATGCATGCAAAAGGTTGGTGGGGAAGTCCTCTCACATAGTTATGGAAGCATGGGTTGATACAATCATCACAAGGAAGTGTAAGATCCCTACATTCCTCTTGTCATAAGTAACGTCTTCCATCATTCCCCTAAATTATCTCATTGATATTCACTCCATTCATTTTATCATTTTCATGTTCATGCTCTACATTTCTCATGCATTATTCTCCATTGTTAACCATGATCTAATCTATAAATTGATCGAAGATCAACACCATGAAGAGGAAATTGTAGACATTGGATTAACAATAGATGGTTGTAGGTTAGCATAGATCTTGGGAAAGTTAGGAATCCATTATCCACTACGTGGTTGCTGCTCTCTGGATGCTTGAGATCCAAGTATTATTCATGTAGGAAATTCCCATAATACAATAGCTTGGGCTCCTTTTTCCCAAAATGAAGATTATTGGAGGGAATACTATCCCTAAGGGACTGTTGAGTGGAGAAAAATGAATATATTCCTTGTGATGTGGGGTAGGGAAAGAGAATTCATGGCCATTTTATGGCTGGAGGATATGCTTTGAGTGCTCCATAATGAGTTTGTTATTTAAGCATGAAAGAAAATGGGTTTAGGTGAGAAGATAAAATCTTGAATCTTGTTTTCTTCATGTTGTTGGCCTCATATCCCAACTTAGGAATGGTTTCTTCAATAGATACCTATGGTTGGGTGAAATTTTTCTTGTACATAGCTAGTTTCTTGGACCAATTTTTGTTGAAAGATAAGTGCCTTATCATTGTTTATGAATATGCAAAATTTATGTTATTTTCTAATATGCAAGATTGTGTCATATAGATGAGTGAATTGATGCCCATGCCATAAGGGAAAAGTATGGTGATATGAGCATATGAGAGGGAAAATGATTGTTGCAAGCTTAAGCATGGTATCTTGCCTCATCTAAGTTTATTGAAGTTATTCCTCATCATTGAAATGTTTATGGTTAGGTTTTGGCACCATTTTGGGGCAAAGTGGTGGCCTTAACCATGTTTTCATCATAAGCACATTTAATGCCCATGGCTCACCTTCACTAGTTAAAATTATCTTCATGCAAGTGGGTCTCATTGAGATAAAAATTATTATTGCATACCATATAGCAGGTATGAACATTGCATAGGAGGTTAATGATTTTAGCGAAACACCATTTCATATGAAGCCCAAACTTTTGCAGCCTCCAAGGACCTTTCACACGTATTTTAGGTGGCCAACTGCATTGAGTTTTTAATTCATGGAATATGTTGTTTAGATGTTTTGGGGGCTTATGAACTCAATGAAACTAATGAAATTGGATTATAAGGCTTGTAGGTATGAAAACATGCATTAAAAGATTCTCCATAAATGAGGCAATTCAAATATCATGAGTTATGAAAGGTATGAATTTGATTATGAAATGAGGTGTTTAACACCTCACTGGAAAGATATATGCTTCATATACACACTACAATGCATAGTTAAAGAATCCAAGGTCATACAAGTAAGTTATTGTTTTATTATGCTGAAAAGTTAAGGCTTTCACCAAGGCTTGTTTTAATTCAAATTTTATTATTTGTTAGGCTTGATTTTGATTGAATTTTGATCTCGAGATAGATTGGCAGGTGTTATGATGTATGTAAGGTATCATATACCAAATTTTAATTCTCAATTGGATGTGTTGAAGGTGGGAATCTACAAGATCCCCAAAGGCTTTCTGTAACCATGAATGTGCCAAAAACGCTTTGAATTCACCCAACAACAACTTTATTTTGATATTTTAGTTTTTTAGTGGTGTGATCCACTGTGTTCTAAAGATAAATTTAGTTATAGGCAAGAAATAAATATTTCCTTCATCTTAGGCAACGTTTTTCCAATGCAATGGTGAAATTAATAGCTTAAGGTGCTTAACGACTACTCAAGACATGAATTTTCCTCATGAAGGCTAAATCACTAGCTTGGGATGCTAGAAAGCCTTTGAAGTGAG
Organism: Picea mariana; assembly: GCA_032191745.1. Taxonomy (NCBI): domain Eukaryota; kingdom Viridiplantae; phylum Streptophyta; class Pinopsida; order Pinales; family Pinaceae; genus Picea; species Picea mariana. Next base: position 12,212 of record JASDQU010208669.1, on the reverse strand, counting down.
TGATTGAGGCCTAGGGTTTAAGGTGGGTGAAATTTCCTACTATAGGCTAAGAAAAATCATCTCGCCTTTAATATTTTTATACAAAAAGCTAAAATAAATCCACCAAATCCTTATTCACTAGGTTGGAAGGCCAACAAGATCAAGTCACAACTATTGGGTCTGCTTGCATTCCAAACTTAGTGATTTAGTTTAGAAAATAAATTTTCTTACCACAATTGTTAGTCTACCTTATTAAGTGAACAAATGAGATCTATTTCCCCAAAAGTCAATGATTTAGTCAAGAAAGGGAAATCTCTCACCTCAAGGAGAAGGTAGCATCCTGAAGCTAGCAATTGGCCTCTTATCTCCTCAATCGAATGGTTTTTTCTTTTCTTGAGTTTAGTAATATTTTCTTGATTTGTAACTCCCCCATCAACTAGGCATGAAAATAAATTCTTCTTCATAAGGGTCAACATTGCTCATTTCCTCTTCATTCTCTCTTGCGTACATTCATGTAGCAAATCCTAGAAAAACATTTTGAGAAGAATCCTTTAATTGTGTCTTTGTTTCCTTAATCCAATAACACCACACATGATGAAAGTAATTCATTAGAATCAGAGATAAATAAAATTGAAAAATAAATTTAAGTATATTTTCTATAGGTATGTGCTCTTACAAGACATAATTAATGAGCAAAGGGTTGGACATAAGAAAATTTTGATGTCTTGTGAACATAAATCACAAACTTGTTTAAAGGTGGATAGATAAATTGATGTAAATCTAATTGACAAACTTCATGGTAAATCTTCTTTGACAAGCACAACAATGTATGGTGAAAGTCTTACATCAAGCATATGTTATATGAGTTATCATTCATCAATTCAAGAAATACAATGCAACATGTTTTCTTGTGAGTTGTTGAATGAAGAAGATGGATTGCTTTGGTTTAAAGATTTGTCTTTTGCAATTTTTGAAGTGTATCAAGAGCTAAACATTAAAATGTTGGAAATTTGTGAAGGTGAGAGTGATGATTTAATGGCCAATGACAATCTATTGAGGCAAGAGAAAGCCCAAAGTTGTTTGGTAATTGAGGATGCACATCCAAGGTCATTTGAAGTTGATAATTGCATAAGAGGTAAAAATGATATTAAATTTGTAATGTAAGAAACAAACTTCACCATCAACAAGAGAAAAGCCTGGTGGTGTAGACCCCACCCCCTTCTCTCCTTCTGGGTTGCTCGAACTCCCAATCTAGGATAGTTTTCAACCACCTGAGATGAATTGAATCTTCAGATCCTTGCTGGAATCCGACAAAAATCTATCATAGGTCCTTCTTTCTCCAAAGTGCGGTTCCTCTTTACCCCGCAAATCTCTTCTTGGCACTTTGAAGAAAGTTGGCGGCGACACTCACTCTCCGTTCCAGGCCCTTTCTATCACATGACGTCGGGCTGTGTCCTGGGGTCCAATCACACAAATCACTTCAGGCTTCAGGCTTCAACTCTTTCCACGACAACCAACTCTTACGTCCCCAAATTCTGAATCGGTGTACTTCAAACGATGCGAGGATCAATGGTACCTATCCCTCCTTTAGATCAACGGATGCGATCTATTCGGACTCTGGCCTTAGGGATTCTCTCGATATCCTTCTCCGATATCTCTCGAAGTGCTACTCCTCCAAAATGTGTGGATCACTTCCATGCGTCCCTTCCATATCCAACGGTCTGGATTCAAACTGCTCTTTGTGACTTCGTGAAGACCTTTGTTTGCTCTTGGAAAACCTCTCGGAGCTCCAACTCCTGGATCTCCCAATCTTCTGCCACCTGTTTCCTCCTCGACGATGAACAATTTTAAGGTCTTCGGGACTTCAACAAGTCCTTGAAATTCTTTCACATTTAGTGAAATTCCTACTCGAGACTTAAACTATTCTTGATGTTTCCTCTGCACTCCTTGCAAAGCTCTGCGCTAGTCCTTCTAAGATTTTTCTCGGCTTGAAAGCTTAAATATTCTTAGTTCCTCTGCATCCTTCAGTGGAACTTCTAGTGCCCTCCTAGAAACTTAACGCCCTTCCTATTGAGCTTGTAATATGAACTTATAGTATCCTTGGTGCACTCCTTGCACTCAGCTAAGATTTTCGACAACTTCTCCCTGAGCCCTTCCAGAAGTCTTAAGGCATATCCTTTCCTTTGTTGATGCGCTCTTGCAAATCCTTCCTTCCTCAGAGTGCTCAACAACCCTGGGGTCCTCTCAACGCTTCCAACACTTCAGAATGTGTTGGTCTTGTATGACATCATACTTGATCTATGCCCTCCTAGTAGAGTATTACATAGTATTCAGTAACTCTGCGTTGTGCTTCCTCCTACACAATATTTCTTTCCAAGGTACCCAACCACCTTGAAATTTCCCTTCGAGTCTGTGAATTATCCTGGTGTGCCCTCCTGGCAGCTTCTCTTCTAACTCGACTGATTTCAGACACACACTCCTTGCATCTATTCACAGAGTTTCCACCCTCTGTCGCACACTCCTTTCACTTAGCCTTGAGAACCAGACTTAATCCAACACACTCATAGATAGAAAATTATAATTCTATCCCTGCAGACGATTTCTAACATCTCACAACAACACGTCCATTACAAAGAAACTGGAAAACAGGAAAACTGTTCTTTTCTATTAATGGTAGAATGCCCATTACAATTATGTGAGTCTAGACTACAAATGAGTCTCGGCCTTACGACTACCTCCTATATTCCTTCCCTACTGGTAATAATACAAGAGTTTATACAAGAGGGGCTCGACGAGCTTCCCTCCAAGATAATATAGTGGCGTCTAATCACTATTCAAAACGCCTGTCTAATGGGAATATTATAATGATGGAAATATGATCCGAATTGGATGCAGATCCCTCCTACCATCAACCACTTAATGGCAACCTTATCTCCAGCTTGTGAGAAGGCACAACTTGGCTCTTCCAACCTGTCAACATTAATTTCCTTGATCAGATTTATATGCTCTAAGGTGAAATGAGAGGGCGATGCCTCTCCCTTCCTTGAATGTGCACCTCTCGTGCTAATCAATTGGCACGTGCTGAGGTAGAGCGATGCTCCTGCATCATACTCCACAACTACAAAAATTCATGAGCTCCTTCTCATGAGCTTCCCAGCTCTATTGAAATCCTCTTGTATCCCAAAATTTCTCCTGGAGCTATCCTTCTGCTCCTCTGCCTTACTGTTGTTGCTACTAATTCATCTTCATCTTCCCTGCTGTTTGTGCAAGTTCCTTTCTGTCCAGCTTCTTATTGCTGACCACTTCTTATGCTGACCTCAACATCAGCCTCCGTATCTCCTCTATGGCTTCTTCCAGCTGCTCCATCGGCTGGTTCACCTTGTGCAGTCTACTTGGATGAAACTCTTCATGCTGCTCTATGGGTAGGTCATCCTGATCCCCTATGCTGCTTTCATTCCTTGTGACACTGACTGGTCACTCTGCTGCAGACTCCAATTCCTCAGTCTTGCCACTGAATTGGTGTTCATCTACCTCTTCTGACAGACTAACTCCTATCATTTCTTTGACTGGTTCCATTCCAACTTCCTCTAGCTGCAACTCGTGCTGGTAAGTCTCCTTTGGCATTGCTATTTCATGGTAGCCATCTTCTAGTTCTAGAATTTCCAACCAATCCTCCATTGCCTTTAACTCCATATTCCACTGAGTGAGTAACTCAACTAGGTGCTCCTCTTCTATTGGGACAAACTTCCGTATCTGTTCCTCCTCTTCCATGACAATCTCAACTTGTTGTATTTATGTTGCTTCTGCAACATCTGTGCTAGCCTCTCCTCGGATGCTTGGCAGGAATATCTCGACTCCTCTAATGACCAGAACGCTCCACTGATCCTTCTCCTTTGTGATGAAAGTTTCCAACTTGTCATCATCTTCATTCATGCAGCTTGTAGCTCCGCATGAATCTCCATATGGATGAGGCCTTTCTTCCTCCTCCTCTCCATCTATCAACACCCCTTGTCGATGTGAAATCTCAACTGAGCTCATATTTTCTCCCTTTCCCACTTGGCAATTCGAGATGTCTCCTATGCCCTCCTGGAATTTTATGAGATCAACTGGACCCTTCACATTTCCCACTTGGAAACCTATGAGACACCTCCTAGATCTCTTTCCCTCACCATTGGGGTTTTCAACATATCTCAACCACCTTTTTAACATCTGTTGTTTCCTTTGGGCCAAAAAATTTCGAACAAGGCACTTAGATTTCCTTTTCAAAGGCCACTCATTTCTCCAGTGTACTCTTGCCTCCTATTGCATCTTAAATTCTATCCTTTCTATCTGTGCTCAGATTTCATTGAGCTCCTTGTCCATATCTGCTTCGGTTTTCTGCAGGTAGACTTCTCCTCGACCGCGCTCATGAATTTCAATGACCATCTTGCTTCACCTTCAACCCACCTGGATGTTTACCATCTATTGCACACCTTGCAATAGATCCACAGAGTATTTCACTCTATTTCCCCTCACCTGTTGTCTATAAGTGAATTTAAGCTCTGACTCTACTGTAGCCAGACTGTCTCCTTTTCCTGAAACAATTTCAGGCTCTAATACCACCTAGTGCAGACCCCACCCCTGTCTCTCCTTCGAGGTTGCTCAACCTCTCGGTCTAGGATCATTTTCAAACACCTAAGTCGGATTGACTCTTAGCCTCCTTGCTGGAACTCGACAAAAATATATCATAGGTCCTTCTTTCTCCAAAGTGCGGGTCCTCTTAACCCCGCGTCTCTCTTCTTGGTCCTTTGAAGAAATTTGGTGGCGACACTCGCTCTCCGTGCCAGGCCCTTTTTGTCACGTGGCCTCAATCTGTGTCCCAAGGCCCAACCACACAAAGTGCTTGAGGCTTTAGGCTTCGACTCTTTCCACGACAACCAACTCTTACATCCCCGAATTTCGAATCGGTGAACTTTAAACGATGCAAGGATCAACGGTCCCCGTCCCTCCTTTAGATCGATGAATGTGATCTATTCAGACTCCTACCTTCAAGAGTCTCTCGATATCCTTCTCTGATATCTACCAGAGTGCTACTTCTCAAAAATGTGTGGATCGCTTCCACGTGTCCCTTCGAGATCCAACATTCTGGATTCAAACCGCTCTTCGTGACTTCACGAAGACCTTTGTTTTCTCTTGGCAAACCTCTCAGAGCTCCAACTCCTAGATATCCAAATATTCTACCACCTATCTCCTCCTTGACGATGGCCGATTTTACGGTCTTTGGGGCTTCGACAAGTCCTAGACCTTCTTTCACACTTATCAAAATTCCTACCCGAGACTTAAACTGTTCTCGGCGTTTCCTCTGCACTCCTTGCAAAGTTCCGCGCTAGTCCTTCTGAGATTTTTCTCGGTTTGAAAGCTTCAAGATTCTCAGTTCCTCTGTGTCCTTCAGTGGACCTTCTAGTGCCATCCTGGTAACTTAACACCCTTCCTCCTAAGCTTGTAAGATGAACTCACAATATCCTTGGCGCACTCCTTGCACTCGGTTAATCTTTTCGACAACTTCTCCCTGAGCCCTTCCAGAAGTCTTAAGACATATCCTTTCCTTTTTCGATGTGATCTTGCAAAGCCTTCCTTCCTCATAGTTTTCAGCAACCCTGGGGTTCTCTCAATGCTTCCAACACTTCATAATGTGTTTCTCTTGTATGCTCTCATACTTTCTCTATGCCCTCTTGGAAGAGTATTACAGAGTATTTAGTAACTCTGCACTATGCTTCCTCCTACACAGTATTTCTTTCCAAGTTACCCAACCACCTTGAAATTTCCCTCCGAGTCTATGAATTATCCTGGTGTGCCCTCCTGGCAGCTTCTCTTCTGAATTGACTGAGTTTAGACACACACTGCTTGCGTTGGCTCATAGAGTTTCCACCCTCTGTCGCACACTCCTTGCACTTAGCCTTGAGAACCATGCTTAATCCAACACACTCACAGATAGAAAATTATAATTCTATCCCTACAGACGATTTCTAACATCTATCTACAACTCAAATGCATATGAATGACATTCACAACAACACGTCCATTACACATAAATTGGAAAACATGAAAAACTATTATTTTCTATTAATGGTGGAATGTCCATTACAATTATGTGAGTCTGGACTACAACTGAGTCCCGACCTTATGACTACCTCCTATATTCCTTCCCTACTGGAAATAATACAAGAGTTTACACAAGAGGGGATCAATGAGCTTCCCTCCAATATAAGCTAGTGGTTTCAAATCACCATTCAAAACGCCTGTCTAATGGGCAAATTTCAATTATGGAAACCTGATCCGAATAGGATGCAAATCCCTCCTACCGTCAACCACTTAATGGCGAACTTATCTCCATCTTGTGCGAAGGTACAACTTGGATCTTCCAACCTGTCAGCATTAATTGCCTTGATCATGCTTTAGATTCTTGAAGGAAAAAAGAGAGGGCGATGCCTGTCCCATCCTTGAATGTGCAACACTTGTGCTAATCAACTGGTGCATGATGAGGTAGAGCGATGCTCCTGCATCACCTGGTCTTAATCTCTATGCATGTATAGAATTCAAGATCAAAGACCAAGAAATAGAATATAAGGTTGAAGAGAAAGTGTTTTATGTGGTTGTACCATGAATGTAATCATATTTTAGCTAAGTCTCAAAATTTAATGACAGGTTGTCCATATTCAATGTTTTAACCAATGGAGAACCATTTATGAATTGTTTCATTTTGAGGCCCATCCTACACCAAGGCCATCCACCTACACACCATGTGAAACACATTATGGGCATAAACCATCTACTTCAATAATTACACTAGTATTATGATGTCACATGACATGTTCTCACTTGCAGTTAGTTTAGGATGTAGAATAGGTTTTTTGTCCTTAGAATAGTTTGCTTTTATGTTTCATAGGATAGGGAATTTTTGATTTCAATTTTAGTTTTCTTTTTTTATGTCCATGATAGTTTTTAGTTTGACTTGTCACATTCTTTGCATTCTTAGGATACTTGCTTGTTTTTTATTTCTATCTTGCATTCACTTTATGTTTTGAAATTTACTTTTCTCGAGGATTGGCTTATACATGCAATAATGAGATTTTGGATTTCCTTGAGTGAAATTTTGTTCTCATGTAATTTTCAACCTTCATCTTGCATTTGGAGCGTTGCACATAGGGAACAAGCATGGAAAACATTGCATTACTTCTACTCAACTATGATCTTGAAGGAAATATGAGTTCAATGTAAATCATGGATGTTGTGGGTATGTTGTGAAACTAATTGGATAGAGGTCTTTCCAAGTGACTAAGTATTTGATCATCCTTGCATCCTAGTTTGGTTAACCAAGTTGGTATGTTGGAGGAACCCATACAGTCACTCAAGGAGTTGATACATGAAAGGTGAAAATTGTAAAGTCCATGGGATGTAAATCAAAAGGGGTTTATTTAATAACCAATCATGGAAAATTATCAAATAAATCCCAATAGAAGGAATCCAACCCCATCAGGACATAAATTTTTGTTGCTCCCCCCATCCACCAAATTTCTAAATCAATATTCTTAAGGAAAAGAAATAAGAAAGAAAGTGAAGTCAAATGAGGGGACATGCCTATATCTCCACCATGACTATGGATACTCATTGGCAGTGGGAGTAAGGTTTGTGACACTATGGTGACTCCATCAAGGATAAGGATGCTTGCAAGTAGCGGAGCAACACTTTAGGGATACTATATTCATTCCTAGGGAAAATCATCTTACCCAAAATATAACAAGCCCTATGTCCAAGATTTTGACTCATATCATTAACTCATGTTATAAGAAAATCAAATTCAATGTATTATTATTTTTATGCAATGTATGAGATTCCTGAGCTAATGAATAGGCATGAACATTGAATCCCTCATGTAGAAATGTTCTCATGGACCCTCTTCGTGGAAATACTGGAATTTCCTTGAGAGGTGGAAGGATACCATTTTCAATTCATACTTAACAATATTTAGTAGAGATTCAAGGCTTCACCTACTATGTCATCTTTTGTTGAGGCCTCAACTAGCCCCACATATTTATACTTGGGGACCCCCCTAAAGTTTTTTAATGGGCCTCATCAATAGACCATGGTCTCCGTTGATTTTTGTTGTTGTTGTACTTAATTGATGATTATAAGTTGGTGATTGAAATGATTAAATGAGATTGTGCTTAAATTTCAATTCCTTTGAATGCACTATTGTTGGTTGTGTCAAGTTGCATCATGACTCGGTTTTCCTTTAATTTAGTCTTCGCCTCTCACGTTATTTTCATTACATTCATTATCTCATTATTATTGTATCTTGTGGTTTCATGTGATGGAGGTGGATCTAAATTGTTTGAAGGTGCTTATGCAACCTCATCATGAGATCAATGATAAGAAGTATCCATATCCTTGTGAATCCAATGAGGATACCATTGGAACAACAAGATTTGATAATTCATCACACCTCTAGACCTTATGGATATAGTCATTTGATAGTTAACAACTGACTAAAAGAGTTGACTGAGTGGTTGGCTCAGTGGTCAATTAAGGATTCAACTAAGCATTTTATTGGTTGAACAATTAGAATAGAATAGTCAAGTAATTTGCAAAACAAAGTATAAATTAAGAAAATTGTTATTGTTGCACACCTATTTGTTGCACTTAAATGTCAAATTTTCATCACCATGTGGGACTGTTTGTCATAATCCATAGACATTTTGGAGGGGAAACCTATTATTTGGAGGTCGAAATACTATATTTCACCTTGAGTTTTTGACCTTTTTTTAGTATCATTGCTCCCCCGCCCATATGAGGAGGAGGATGAACCTTGTCATCACTCCTTGATTAGTTTTAGGGGAGAGATAATATCGCCCCATGCTCAATTATAGGGGGGTGATGAAGTGGTTGCAACCATTATGCCTTATTTTGAGAGGTTGTTTCCATGAGATTTCAGTTGGTTAGATGTTGGTTCGAGCTACCCTCTATCCAAGGAAATGTTGATCTTGTATGTTCATCTAAATCCTCATTTGATCCTATCCTCACCTCAAAATTATCCTATGGTTGTTATTCGTCAACTCCTATATAATGAAGGCCCTTCTTGGGTGAAAAGTGGGGGAGGGAAGAAGTTCAGAGTATCATACTGATGGTCTTGTGGCATTCAATGGGTTGGGAAGGAGAGCTTGGAGGATGTATGGAAAAATTGACATCAAGGTTCTAAATGATTCATCACTTATTGCTTTTCATATAATATAATGTGGCATGTTCCCCTCATGCTTATGTTTTTCAATGCACACACGTCTATTTTTGTTTAGCTCAAAGTAGATAGGTCTATTTTTCCTAACAGTATAATCTGGAAAAAGGAAGTGTTGATTTGTCTCTTGCCAAATTTATCTTGCACTGGGAGCTTGGACGTTAAGATCAAGGGTTACAATAGTGAGGACAACCGAATGAAAGGAGGTAGGTCATCTATCCCATTCTCTCATCTTCTCTTCTCATTTTGTTTGTAGGAATATAGAATAGATTTAAGGGGAAAGTAGGGAACCATTTGTTATCTTCTGTCTTGGATCAAAGGAGTCTTTATCCAAGGGGGGTTTCATCTATCTGTAGGGGAAAATTTTCCACGATAGAAACTGGCAACTCCACTGGGGATCACTCATTTTGATCTTTCCTTAGTGTTTTATAGCCCTTTTAATTTTTGTTTTATTGCTTGATATTTTTAGATTGTATGCATATTCTTTGAATTATCCCCCTCCCTCATCATTGGGAATATTAATGATTCAAGAACCTGGCCCTTTCTCACATATGGGAAAGGCTTATGTCTTTTCACCACTTTCCAGTCTTCATCCCCCCTATAAGGGCATACAGGGTGATAACATTCTGATTATCACCCCCTCCCAGTGTATTGGGGAGCGATGAAACCTTGATTATTACCCTATCTGCAGTATTACAGGAGAATTTTGTGGCCACAACACCCCCCAAATTTTTTTTGAAATTATTATGGGTCCCTGCATATAAATTTTGTTAATATCACTTTCTAGAATGTTTTGGTTTGGTTTCTTTTGAGATATTTTCATTTTAATTTGATTTTAGTTTTGACATCTTCATTGATTTCGTTTTGTTTCCAACATTCCAACGGTTCAATTTTATCCTTATTCAGAGTTAGGGTTTGAAAGATATCCTTGGTCAAAAGTTTGGTCAATTTTGTTTCACCACCTGGTCATAAAATATGTATTTTATTATGTTTCTTATAAATTGTAAATAGCATTGATGTTAATATGTAAATAAGTTTGATTAATTCATTTTATTTACTAATTAAGTTAATTATTAGTTAATAAGGTTAAATTTAATTTAATTTTTAGTTTGTTAAATTGTAAATGCAATTTGTGTGTGTGTGTGTGTGTATGGTAATTATAACATAAAATGTAACAAAACAAAACATAATTAAATTAGTTATGATGACTCAACTTTGACAAGTGATATATTGAGTTTTACTCAATGAAATGAGAAAAATAAGCACTCGTTGGAAATCTATTTGCATGGAGAACAATCTGACGATATTAATTCAAGCAAATTTGGAGTTTTACTATCCCCCAAATCAATAGAAGTGAAGGCTACAAATTTTCAACTAAAATTAGTTTTCTGAATTGATTTAGAAGATTTTATTTGGCCAAGAAGATTTGTTGTTTCTTATTCATTTCCATATTGTTTCATTGTTAATCTTATCTTCATGGGAAAGCAAGGGAAAACATGAATTTTGTTATTCTAGTTTGGTAATTTGTTTTGACAAATTGGAAATCACATCCATTTTCAGGAGGCGATTTTGCAAATCGCTTTATGGAAAATCAGAGAAGAATTTCACCAAATGGTTGAAAACCCAGTTCCAAAATGGGCTGGTTTACCTACAACTAGGGAATTTTCCTTACAAAATCAATATTTTGGGAGAAATCCTATTCGATTCAAACACAAATTTTCAGAATTGTTGTTGCTGCCAATTTTCAGGAGACAATTTTGAAGATTCATTTCCACCCAAACGATGATGAATGTATCCGAATGGTTGAAAAACCATATGTAAAAGAGACTTATTTAACTAACCTCCAAAGGATTTTGCAAACAAAATAATATTTGGAAATATATTGTGAGTTTTTCGAGGGTTTTTTTCTTCTTCCATAAATTGGTATTTTGTAGTTTTTAAATTCTGTAGCTAATAGTGAATTCGAGCTAAGTGGAGGAGATTATAAAAACTTTGAGTATTTCTATGTATGTGGGTTCTAGATATGAAATGATAGGGGAAATTCTCTAGGGAGATACTTTCAATGGAACTATTGTAAGAGAGATATCTTTTCTATATAATAGGTATATTTTTTTATCTATGAGAGGAGAGGAATTTGCACTATTGTAAAGTTGCTTGTTGAAGGAGTTCAGGACTCAGAAGACTGTATAACAATATTGGAGCTAATGATAATAAGTTTTCACTTCTTTACACTATTGTATATGATTTGTTGACTTGTTATTATTTCTTTGATGTTTCTTTCAACCTAGTTACAATTCTATGCCAATTAGTATATCATTGATCAATATTAGCACTATTGTTAGTCTTGTTAATTTTATGCTATTTGTCGTTCTATTTAAAGCTATCTTTGCAGGACTTGATAGGTTCAACCAGAGGTGATGAAGAATTCATAGAGACTTACTTGGAATGAGTAAATAACTATTTATTGGTCAATTACAAATTTTTCTTGTTACATCTTGTATTGAGTTAAAGGAACTACTTCTTTAGTTCGATATAAATCTTACAATGGATTCATTCACATGATTGGATTTGGGTATATGCAAAAAATTATTTCAATAACTATTTATTAAGATTGTTTCATTGTATATTTTCTTGAAATACTTGTAAGTTGAACAAATACTTTGAGAGTTTACAAGTAAAACTTAACCCTAGGTTCAATCACAGTCTTTTCCCCTTCTTATTAAATAATTTGCTCTTGATTAGAAGTAAGGTTATCCTTTTCCTAGCCAAGATCGGTTTTCCTTTTGTTTACTTGCATCTTAGGATTAATCTGCATTTGCATTTAGAATAAATTCTTTTCATTCTTTGTTAAGAACCAAACATCAATATAACATAGAAAAACCTCAGGAAAAGTACTCAACCCCTTGAAAAAGAGATAATTTCAGATAATAAGCCTCTTTGAGGGGGAAACCTCCTTTTACCCCAC
>JASDQU010208668.1:16916-27561 GCA_032191745.1 Picea mariana | reverse complement strand
CCCCTTGAAGAGGCTTATTATCTGAAATTATCTCTTTTTCAAGGCGTTGAGTACTTTTCCTGAGGTTTTTCTATGCTATATTGATGTTTGGTTCTTAACAGTATGCAAGGCTTTAAAAATATATCCATAATTATTGCTTTATATTGTTGTAATTTCCCTTTAAGGGGAAAGTTTTATTTGTGGTTGTTTTAAGAGTGTTTATAGTTTTCTGAAGTGGGTTTTGAATATATGAACTGAGGGCTCTTTGTTCTTGGGAGAAACAAAAAATTGAAACCCTTTATAGTTCAAAACAACCATGGCTAGATTTGTTACAAAGAATGTTCTTTTTCCTTTTTGTATTGAAATTTTGGTCTCGAGCCTAGAGAATCAACATATGATAACATTATTTTGAAAGGTCTTGGATTTGAACCTTGTTTGCTTAGAAGCTAGATAGATAATGTGTCACCTCGAGCTAGGGGATAAAAAATTTCTTGAACTAGCCGAGGACACCTTGATACTTCGGATTTAGATTTGACTACATTGTAAGAAGTTGAGGAAGAGGTTGTGCTCAACCACCCATTGGACTCCCTTGTATTTTGAGTAGTTGATATGTAGTTCATCAAGAGGGTCAATGGGGTTTTTTTCATTGAAAACCAATGATCATCTCATTAAGTCATAGGTGAACAAAACTCTGGATTGCCATAACTCAAAGGACCTTGTTAGCTTCATTTCAAAGGGTTTTAGTTATGCATGAGATAGTTTCTTTGTTTGTGTCTAGGTCAAAGGGATTGAAGGAAGGTGTTTTACATCATGTACAAATTATGTTCTTGTGACTTTCAATATACCTCTATTTTTTAACACTTCATCATGTGATTGGAAAGTTTAGATCCTAACTGTTTGAATGAATGTATGAAGTCTTGATTGCTAAATCCTAAATGATTTGGCTTTGAATTTTCTCAATAGTTGAACAACATTTTGAATTGGTTGTCTATTATATCACTTGATTGCACCTAATTAGMAACCAAAATCTTCCAGATCTTTATTGAGATCATTGCAGTCATTTATAGGCAGGGAATACTTGAATGGTTATAGTTTGGGCCAATGTTTGAGGAGATGGCCTGAATAAGATTGTTATTTYCATATTTATGGATTTAACTATGTAATTTGAGATACAACAAACCTCAAGCTAGAGCCTMTACCCAACAATCATGTGATTTTATATGTTGCATGGGTGGGAAAGCATCATATACACTTGTATTTATCTCTAGATAACTAAATTTGTTCATTTTTACACTTTGTTTTGATGGATTTAAAGTCATTTTGTTTCTTAGAATAAATTGTCGCTCGCATGTGATCCATGCATGCACTTCGTTTAACTAGTTTTCTAAGGTGGCATTCTCTTGTGGTTTCTTGTTCGATCATAAGCCATTGTGTTTTTCATAAATTTCTCATTCTAGCATTCTCTTGATACTTTTTTTTACATGCAATGGATCATTTTAGGAAAATGAAAATTGCGTTCTTGTGGCAACTGATGTTGAAACAAGAGGTCTTGAAATATTCTTGGTGTTATAAATGTCATTCACAATCAACTACTACATTGTGCAGAGGTTATTTTGGAAAAGGAATGCTTCTGATTTTGCAGTCATTCATTTTGCAGCTAAATTAGTTACTCACAACTTTTATAAATGTTAAATCTATGGTCTCCAATGTAGTTAGTGGAGGATGAGAGAATGGTTAGTTCACTATCATTCTTTAAGTTGAAGTTGAAGAATAAGATTGAAGAAAAACCATTACATAGTTTATGCTAATAATGCATATGCTATGGAGAGTTTCATGTAACTAAGAAAGACGTATGCCTATTGGTGTTGGTATCACATGGAAAAAATAGCTTCCTATACAATTCATGATCATTTATTTCTTCATTACTTTTCATGATCCAACAATGACAAACATTACATGCGTTGCCCTTAATGGGCTTAAAATGAGTGATAAAACTTTCAATGTGCACCATGCTACTGTCAGGTATACATATACACCGCGATGTCATAATAACCCTTACTAAATCTACATCTCTTTTTTTTCATGCTTAGTTATGGAAGTCTAACTGAGACTATCATCACTGTCATCACAAAATGACTTAATTGATTTATATTTCTGATCTCCTAAAGGTTTTTTCTCATAAGAATACATTTATATGAATAATGACCATGATATTAATATTTGTGTGCCTAGATGTTGTTGGTTCTAACATTTTTTTAAAGACAACTATTTCTTGTTGTCAATTGCTCATAAGTGTGTTTTTTACATCATGTACATATGTTTAGCATTTTAAGAGACTCTACTTCTTATTTAGCAATTTGACAAGCTATGCTTTGCTTTGTATATATGTATGTTTTTCTTGTTTGCATGTTATTTATATGACATATAGATTCATATGTTCTAACAATGTATTTCTAATTTAGTCTTAGGTTTGCTAACTAGGTAGACATATCATGAATCATTTCTCTTAATTAAGTTATTTTAAATATCCTATAGAAGGGGAACATGGAATTGAAAATATTTTACACCAAGAAAATCCATACATGTGATTGGTGTGATATAAAAAGCTCTAGTCTCATTTTTGTGGGGTGTACAAAGCTTTAGATGTCATTGCTGGGGTATACCAATCCTTTTGAAAATTTTTTGTCAATGTTTGTCTCATAGAAAGACTTTTAATGGAAGTTGGGGAACCCATTAGTGGAAATTCTAAGCACATGCCTCAAGGAGATTGGAATCCTAGTGGCCACTAAACCCACCACCCCCTTGGAAAATCAAAATTTTTTAGAAGAGAATAGGTGAACCCTAGAAAACACAATAAGAACCCTGGAAAACACAACCCTTGATGCTTGCAACATTGTTTCGAGGAGGGACAAACTATGTTTCTTTTTCAAACATGTAAAATGGGTATACTATATTGTAATGAATATACATTTCTATCATTATATATGGTTTTATACTTTATCAAAAAAATCATCAAGACTTCATAATGTTTTATATTTTAGTAAGAGATTCACCGGGATTTTATAAGATTTTATAATTCAATGAAAGATTCACCAGTATTTTACAAGATTTTATAATTTAGTGAAATATTTGCCAATATTTTACAAGATTATATAATTGATTAAAAGATTCGTCAAAAAATTATATATACATATTATATTATTGATAAAATAGCCTTCAATTCTTCCTATGTATCATGGCGATGTTAAGCCCTAAATAGTGGCTCATTACTCCTTAATTGGACCATATTACATTAGTAATGTTATTTTATTTATGTCGGCTTTAATCCATTAGTTGTAATTATACCTCCTAGTCTCGTATATATACCAAGGAGACATTTTCATTTGGAATCATCTTGTATTTGGACATTTTGTGGGCATAAGAAGGTTGCCCCCTCGAAGAGTCTTATTATCTGAATTTCTCTTTTTTTCAAGGTGTTGAGTAATTATTATGAGGTTTTTCTATGCTATATTGATATTTGGTTCCTAACATATGGTATCAAATCTCAAGGTCTTAGGGTTTTGCTGCTACACCTGAGACACCTTGGCATTTTCGCTATAACTATTTTTTTACAAAGATTCAAATGAAACAACTTGGAATGTATTTAGTGGACAGATCAAGGTACATTGGGTTAAAATTTCATCTCTTGAGGCCTTATACTTTCGAAGATACAACCTTTTTAAGATTGGGTTCTGGAATCATCCTGGATTGAGTCATTGCAGAATTTTCACTATAATTTTTTTTATGTAACGTTTCAGAACCTAAAATTAGGAGGATATTCACATAAATTAGTAAGGTATATGTGGTAACAATTTCAGCDTCTATGTCATCTTACATTTGTATATACACCCTGTGGAAGATATGGTATCTGATTAGTCCTATTGACTAGTCTCAAGTAKGTGTTCCAAGTAAAACAATCATAACTTCTTCCTAGAGWATCCAAATTGAGTGAGACAAGTTGCATTGGATAGTTGACAGACTGTAGTAGTTCTGGTATGAGTTTCATAATTTTCTATCAATTATTTTGTGCAGGGTACACTATATAAGTGAGATCTACTGGAAAGGCCAAAAATCAGCAATTTGTGGGGAAGTTACTGTAAATTCCACTTTGCACATCCAATTTTCATCAGACCTATGGAATTGTAGAGAAGAAATATCAGAGACCGAAAAAAAAAGAAAATTTCATACTTAGAAGGGTCAAAATTTTGGAGATACAATAAAAGGAAGATTGTCTAGCAGAACCACCTCAAAATCAAGGTTTAAAGTGATACTTGGCCAACATGCCACCAAAAAAGGGAACTTCTACACCAAATAAGCCTCCAGAAAATCCTACTTGGACTCTTGATGAAGGTGAAGAAATGCATAGGGACATAAATGATTTACAAAAGAAGACAATAATAAAAGATGAACTACAAGAGATGATGGATTCAACGGAAGATAAGTTGGGGGCAATAAATACTAAGATGGATGGTTTAAAAGGAGAGATCATGGAAGGATTGAAAAATTTCCTAATAGAGAGGAAACCTGAAAGTGAAAATGTATCTGATGAAATTCATGATGAGGACACAAAGAAAGTGAATCAAGAATGAAGAAACTCCAACTTTGGGTTGAAGACCAACCACGTTCCTAATATCGATATGAGGAAGTTTGATGGCAAGGACCCAATCACATGGATACTTCAGATGGAGCAATTCTTTGATTTACATAATGTGCCACATACACAAAAGGTATGAATTGCTTCTTTATATTTAGAACCCAATCAATTTGTATGGTATCGATGGCTTTGTTCTCGTAAATCACTCGTCACTTGGACAATTTTCACGGAAGAAATGATAGCACACTATGAGGATACAAGGAACAATACCTTCTTTAGCCAATTGATAAATGTCAAGCAAAAGGGTTTAGTTATAGAGCACATTGAGATCTTCCAAAGATTAAATATAAAGGTAACAGATATTCCAGATGAGCACTTGATTGATGTATTCATAAGAACTTTAAGGGATAACATTCAACATGAGGTTTGCCTTTGGGAACCCAAATCATTGGAGAATGCATTTAGGGTGGCAATAAATCTAGAAAGTAAAAATATGGCTATGGCTACTAGAAGAACCAATCCTAACATCTATATATAGAATAATGCTCATTCTTCTAAAACACCTCAACCTACAAGGTTGAAACCTCAACAATTGGAGGAAAGAAAAGCAAAAGGTTTATGCTTTAATTGTGACAACAAGTACAGTAAGGGACATAAGTGTGGTGAGAAGAAATTATTCTACATAGATTGTGAAGAGGAAGAAGAACAAGAACAAGAACAAGACCACCTCAAGATGAAAACGTAGAAGAAAAATTTGTCTGAATATTTGACTCCCATGATATCCTGTAATGAATTGGCTAGAATTAACACTCCTCAAACCCTCAAGATCGAAGGATATATCAAAAATAAAAAGGTAATAGTCCTAATTGATTCTGGCAGTACTCATAATTTCATTCACTATAAATTAGCCAAAGCTTTCAATTGCTTTATATATCCAGTGCCAGAGTTTCAAGTAATGATTGCAGATGGAGGAACTATCAATTGCTTAGGAAAATACAATAAGATCAATCTTACTATGGGGGAATATGTAATGAATAGTACAATGATTGCTATACCCATGGGTGGTGCTGATGTTGTAATAGGAATCCAATGGTTACAATCATTAGGAACAATGGCTTTTAATTTTCAATAACTTTTCATGAAATTTTCATTGGAAGGAAAAGAAATTGAGTTAAGAGGTATCATAGGGAAACCTGGTAAGGTGATAAGCTCTAATGGCATGACAAAATTATTGAAAAAGGGGCATCAAGGTGTTATTGCACAACTATTCTCACTAGATGTTAAAACATCTAAGCCATCTATTCCTCTAGATCTCCAAGGGATCATTGATAAGCATTCCAAAGTATTTGAAGATATTACCAAAGGTCTTCCACCCACTTGAAATCATGATCATGATATTCACCTAATTCCTGGGAGTGTTCCTCCTAACATCAGGCCATAACAATTCCTCATAAATTGTGGGGTAACACTCTAAATAAGTTCATACTCTATTGAATAAGGGGTTCCTACTACGTGCGCGGAGGTAACAAGCTGAGCTAGGGTTCGTGCCGCCTACCATGCCGAGCCAGGATGGATGGGAGCCGCCACCCCCTCCCTCCCCCACTGCGTCCTTCAACAAACTAGTCACTGCTTGCAGGAAGAAAGCGATCCAAGGTGAGCCATCAAGCTTTGTCACAAGATTGGAGAACGTACCAGAAATCAATCTTCCCCTGGAACAGCCAATGAAAGTAGCACTCTCCTTATCAGAGCGAGGTCTGGTAGGTCAGTTCATGGGGCTCTGGCCCTCAACCAGGACAACGGATAACTGGATCCAAAGAAACTGGAGGCCATTAATAAAAAACAGTGTAACCTGCTACGTCGTTGGAAGGGGCTATTTCATCTTCGAGTTCATCTCCCAGGAGGACCAAGACTTAATCTTTAGGAACGGGCCATATTTCATGGGCGCACAGGGCCTTTATCTGAATCGTTGGACCCCAAACTTCGATCTAGCTTCGGAAGTGCCAAAAGATGTCCCGGTCTGGGTCAGACTCCGAAACCTACCAATCCACTGCTGGAATTCCTCGTCGCTGCAAGCTATCGAGAATGGACTAGGCCATTACATCGACAAAGCCGACCCAAAGGACCAATATTCCTGTGTCAGAATCTACGTGGAAGTTGACTTGGAAGTAGGCTTGCCGGAAGTGGTAAAACTGAAGGTGGGGGAGTGGCACCACCTACAGAAACTGGACTATGAACAACTACCATTTAAATGCAGAGGATGTCATGAATACGGACATTTCCAGAGGAAATGCCCAAAAACCCCACAAGGGAAAGAAGGGGAGGAGGGTTGGCAGCAACCCCGGAAAGGAAGATCGAAGTCCAATGGACCACGAAGAGACAACCTAACACCGTCTCAAGGCAACCCAGGGAATCAAGAGACGACAAACAATTTCAAAGAGCTGGAAAACGAAGGTGAAACGGCGGTTCCAAGCAAAAGCGGCCAAGGCGAAGAAGGAAGAGGCGTCCAAATCCAGGAAATCGGAGGAACCTCAAAAGTAGCAGAAGGAACGGAGAATGGGGCGGTTCAAGGCACCGAGGAGGGAGAGAACTCCCCACCAAGGAATAGGGTGGATCAAGGCATCGAGGAGGGAGAGATCTTGTCAGGGAATGAAACAGATGGAATGAGTGAAGCCTGGGACACTCCAAAGCGACTAGGCAGAGGTAGGAAGTCCAAAAAGGTGGAAAGGGACCGGGAAACATACAAGGACGTTCTCAAAGGAGCTCAACCAACCATCAAGGAACTAATCGGAGTAAGGCAAACCAGGAAGCTGACTAAGGCCTCCCAAGGAGGTCACTCTCCCCCTCAAAATAATCAATGAAGTTAACATCCTGGAACTGTAGGGGTCTCGGCAGCAAAAAGAAGGAAGAAGCTCTCAGGGATATAATCAAAGCAAAGAGAACGGACATCCTACTTATCGAGGAAACCAAGATGAGTCAGCAGGACTCAATAAAAGTTTTAAAAAACGTATGGAGAAGCAGCCAGGGATTAGCCGACAACGCTAGAGGCGCATCAGGAGGAGTCTACACCTTGTGGAATGATTCCAAAATAGAACTAACCCACTCCGACCTATGCATGCATTGGATATTCACCCAACTACTCCACAAGGAGTCAAGACAAATGGTAAGTCTCTTTAATATTTATGTCCCACAGCACATTGAAGAGAAAAAAATTTGCTGGCAATTTCTTCAAGACTACCTAACAGATAATGAGCTAGAAAATATTATTCTAGGGGAGGATTTAAACGTAACTCTAGCTCAAGAAGAGAAACGGGGGGGGGGTCCATTGTAAGGGACCCAGCCCGAGAGTGGGTGGAGGACCTGATCTTAGCATGGGACTTAATGGACATCAAACCTTCAAGAGAGCGCTATACCTGGACCAACAAAAGGGTAGGCTCGGGGCACATAACAGTCCGTTTGGACAGATTTCTTGTACAGAGCTCATTCTTGACGCTTGGACTCACAGCCTCCTCATAAATTCTCCCTCATAGCACCTCTGATCACAAGACAATCATCCTAGAGATTAGGAAAGAGCAAGGTCAAGGGCCCATCCCCTTCAGATTCAACCCTGCATGGATACAGGATAAAGATTTTCTGAGCAGAGTCTCCAAGGTTTGGACTAGCAAAGTTAAGGGATCTGCATTTTATGCCTGGGAAGAAAAGTTGCGAAGGCTCAAGGCCAAGCTAAAAGGTGTGGAAAAAAAGAAATCCGACCCAATCGCCCTACGCCTGGAAGCTCAAAGGCAGCTAGAAAACCATCAGCTCGCCTTGGAAAGCAAGGAGATTACATAGTAGGACATACTCAAGGAGGAGCAACTTCAAAGGAAATGGCACAAATCTTGCAGAGATGAGGAAAGTTAGTGGAGATAAAAGTCTCGAAGCCTCTGGCTGAAGAAAGGAGATAGAAACACGAGTTACTTCCATAAGCAAGCAGAAGCAAGGAAGCTTTTGAAGGCTATGACAGAAATCCAAGTCCAAAATTCTACAATCTCTGAACCGGAGGACATCAGAAAAGCAGCCTTCGAGACCTTCAAAACTCTCTACACAAAAAATGGAAGGGCAAGCATAACACCCCATTCGTACCCTTTATCATTTGTTCCAAATCTAATAAAAGATGACATCAACCGCAAACTTCTGGAGGAAGTCTCACAGCAAGAAATAAAAGAGGCACTCGACCAAATGCACCCGGACAAAGCTCTGGGTCCAGACGGTTTTACAGCAACATTCTTCCAGCAATGCTGGGAAACAATCAAGTCAGACCTCACCAAAATGATAAGAAAATCACAGGCAATCAACAAGCTGGGAGGAAGCACAAACTCAGCCTTCCTGGCACTCATTCCCAAAGAGAAAGGAGCACTCACCTTCAACCGCTTCAGACCGATCTCCCTCTGTAACACGAGCTATAAAATTCTCACTAAGGTAATTGCAAACAGATTGAAGAACGTTCTCCCACTCATAGTGTCGGAGAACCAAGGAGGATTCATAAAAGGCAGGAAAATAGCAGACAACATAATCCTAGTTCAAGAATCTCTTCATTCAAGCCTACGTAGGAAGGATAAAGGTATGATTATTAAACTGGACCTTGCAAATGCTTTTGATAGAGTTAATCATAATTTTCATTTTGAGGTAATGAAGAATTTCGGATTTGATGAATCCTTTGTGAATTGGATAAGAGCCTGCATAGGATTGCCATGGATAGCCCCCATGGTAAATGGAAGAGTGACAAGCTTCTTCAAAGCGTCCAGAGGCCTAAGACAGGGATGCCCTATGTCGCCCCTACTATACGCAATTCAAGCCTCAGTCCTAAGCTACCAACTGGAAAATGCCAGAATATGCAACAACCTCAAAGGTTTAAGGATAGCTCAAGGCGTGAAAGAAATCAACCACGTGCAATTTGTGGATGATACCTTGCTCCTGGGAGGGGCAAGTCGATTAGTAGCAAAAAGATACAAAGAGGAGATGGACGCCTATGCTGCAGTGTCAGGAAGCGAGATAAGTCAGACAAAAAGTAAAATTTACAGTTGGAACATTACACCCAATGAGATGCTGGAAATTTCCAGAATTTTGGGGATGGAAGGGCATACAAATTGGGAAACTTTCACCTACCTGGGAATCCCCATTTCCAAGGCGAACCCAAGGACCTCCAATTGGAACCACCTTATAGACAAACTTAAGAACAGAATTTCCTCTTGGGGTGCAAATTGGCTAAGTTTAGCAGGGAGGACAGTACTCATCAAATCCGTCCTGGCAAGTGTACCCATTTATCAAAACTCTCTGCTGCTAGCCCCAGGCACCACAATTAAACAAATGGAAGCTTTGCAGAGAATCTTTTTGTGGGAAGGGGGCAAGCAGACAGGCAGAAGACCCCACCTAATAAATTGGGATAAAGTCTCGAAACCTCTTCTGGAAGGAGGACTTAGCCTAAAAAACACTAAGATACAGAATCTGGCCCTTGGGGAAAAGCTTCTATGGTACATAGTCAGCGGTGACATAGCATGGTGCAAGGAATCCCTGTGGAAGAAATATTTCAGAGGCACAAGGAAGAGATGCGTGGAAAACCCCCCCATAGAAACCAAGGGGTCCCCAATCTTCAATCTCTACAAGAAAGCCATTGATCATTTCATCCCCCATCTGACCTGGGTGCTGGGAAATGGGAAACAAATAAAAATTTGGGAAGACTCCATTCTCGGTGACCCACCCTTGAATTTGAGCCAGAATATTCAACGCCTAAAAGTTTGGATGGATGGGAAAAATCTGAGGACGCTCTTCGACATTTCTACTTGGGGGACGGGAAGACACAAACCATGGCAAGGATGGGCAGTGAGAAACCTGCCCCTGGACTTAGAATTTGAGTGGTGCTCTCTAAAATTCAGCCTGCAGGGGAAAGCCCCCCTAAGGAAAAGAAGGAAAGACGAGAGGGGATGGGGAAGAAATGCTAAACCTTATTCCACCTCGTTGGGACACTCTACCTTCTAAAACTTCCCCCATGTCCCACCC
>JASDQU010208668.1:1882-16866 GCA_032191745.1 Picea mariana | reverse complement strand
AAAAATATACAAAGAGGAGCTGGACGCCTATGCTGCAGTGTCAGGAAGCGAGATAAGTCAGACAAAAAGTAAAATTTACAGTTGGAACATTACACCCAATGAGATGCTGGAAATTTCCAGAATTTTGGGGATGGAAGGGCATACAAATTGGGAAACTTTCACCTACCTGGGAATCCCCATTTTCAAGGCGAACCCAAGGACCTCCGATTGGAACCACCTTATAGACAAACTTAAGAACATAATTTCCTCTTGGGGTGCAAATTGGCTAAGTTTAGCAGGGAGGAGAGTACTCATCAAATCCGTCCTGGCAAGTGTACCCATTTATCAAAACTCTCTGCTGCTAGCCCCAGGCACCACAATTAAACAAATGGAAGCTTTGCAGAGAATATTTCTGTGGGAAGGGGGCAAGCAGACAGGCAGAAGACCCCACCTAATAAATTGGGATAAAGTCTCGAAACCTCTTCTGGAAGGAGGACTCAGCCTCAAAAACACTAAGATACAGAATCTGGCCCTTGGGGAAAAGCTTCTATGGTACATAGTCAGCGGTGACATAGCATGGTGCAAGGAAGCCCTGTGGAAGAAATATTTCAGAGGCACAAGGAAGAGATGCGTGGAAACCCCCCCCATAGAAACCAAGGGGTCCCCAATCTTCAATCTCTACAAGAAAGCCATTGATCATTTCATCCCCCATCTGACCTGGGTGCTGGGAAATGGGAAACAAATAAAAATTTGGGAAGACTCCATTCTCGGTGACCCACCCTTGAATTTGAGCCAGAATCTTCAACGCCTAAAAGATTGGATGGATGGGAAAAATTTGAGGACGCTCTTCGACATTTCTACTTGGGGGACGGGAAGACACAAACCATGGCAAGGATGGGCAGTGAGAAACCTGCCCCTGGACTTAGAATTTGAGTGGTGCTCTCTAAAATTCAGCCTGTAGGGGAAATCCCCCCTAAGGAAAAGAAGGAAAGACGAGAGGGGATGGGGAAGAAATGCTAAACCTTATTCCATCTCGTTGGGATACTCTACCTTCTAAAACTTCCCCCATGTCCCACCCAACCCCTCCTTATGGAAATCCATTTGGAACTCCAAAACCATCCCCAAAGTAGACCTGTTCCTATGGACTCTCAGCCATAATAGTATACAAACAGGGGAAAACCTCCAAAAGAAAGGTTGGGAAGGTCCCTTCAGGTGCCCCTTGTGTCAGCAAGTTGAGGAATCCTCTGACCACCTCCTCCTTAACTATAACTACTCAAGAGAAGTTTGGAAGTTGACTGTTGGACTGCAAAAGGAACTCCCCCTCCCCTAAGACATCCACTCCCTCCTCCTCCGCTGGACCATTCTTTACACGTTTCAGCCAAAGAATCAAAGTGTTGCCTCAAGTCTTTGGCAAGCTCTCCCAAGATTCATCCTTTGGGGGCTATGGTTGGAGAGAAACAACAAATGTTTTTGAGAAAAGGAAAGGAGGGCCCCCATAGTAAGCGCAAGGATCAGATCTCTCCTTGGTGAATGGGCTAGCACCCACCGGCAGCCTAACTACAGTAGGGAGATGGAAGCGCAAGAAGAGCTCTAGAGAGACCAATTCCAGATTCAAGAGAAAATTGGGAGCAAAGCCAACGCCATAACCCCAGAACATTGGGAAATCAGGAAGGAAAAGAGCGATTTCGACAACTGGAAAAGAGAAAAGGAACTCCACATTATGTCCTTTGATGGAGCCTCAAAGGGAAATCCAGGTCAAGCAAGAGGGGGAGGTTTAATAGTGAAGCCAAATGCAGAAGTCATGGTGCGTTATGCGTTTGGTCTGGGCATCGCCACCAACAACCATGCAGAAGCAATGGCACTCTGGCAAGGTCTGTGCCATTCCAAAAGCAATGGAATTCGAAACTTCGTTATCATAGGTGACTCCCGCCTACTAATCCGAGCTATAGCCCTTTCCAAAGAAACTCAAAGTGCAAAACTCAATAACTTGCTAGCCAGAATTCGCTTGCTCCTTAAAGGATTTGACTCATTCCAAGTGTTTCATGTTCTAAGGGCGCTGAACCAAGAAGCGGACGACAAGGCAAATAGGGGAGCTACGCTGGCACAAGGACAAATGGTGACAAATGACCAACACTCCACGGTGGAGCTCCCATGATCCGACCTCATGCTCAGCAAGATATCCATGCAAGTGGCAAGGAGGGGACAGGAAAAGACAGGGCCAAAACCCAATGATGGTACGTGCGTCTGAGCAAATCAGGCAGAGGGAGACCAGAAAATCGATTCACATGCAAACAGCAGGTAGCAAGATCGCCCCCATACCTCTTGGGGATTGCATCGACGGGAAAATGATGACAGGAAGTAGAATAAGCATAAATCCACTCGCGCCCTCAGTCCGGGAGCAGATCCATACTCAGGCACGAAGAGAGAAGAAGAAGAATTTTCAGAAAATAGGAGCAAGAGGAGAATAGATGGCCGTGAGTTCCAGTCGAAATCTAACAGTAGAGGAGCGTCTGAAGCAGCTGGATGATACGCTGGAAAAACTGAAGCAATCACTTCAGTTCGAACTTGATTTTCTGGAGAATCTCGACACAGAAGCAGGAAGGCGACTTGAACAACTGGAGCAGGACCTAACCACAGTCAAAATCAGATTCTCTGAGGAGCTAGACAAGCTTCACTAGGAGATGAAAAGCCCCCAGGATGAATTTGAGGACAGAATTGGCGAGCTTGAAGGAAAATTATCCAAATTAAACATCGAATGGGGAGAAGGCCCCAAAAAGTAGTTAGCTTCTTGATCTGTAGCACCTTGAACTGTAGGATTTTCTGCCATTTCAATCATCTTGGCATTTTATATAGAAGTCAAGGCTTTAAATAATTTTGGTTTCAGGTTTCTAAATGGTTTGGGGGGTGTTATGTCTTTCTGTCAGTTTCAACAAAGCATCTCAACTTTTTGTAGGCAGCAACTCAGTGAAGCCCTGCCAGTTTGTAACCGATGAGTGGCTAGGCCACATTTAATATAAATTCGCTAAACGTTATCGTTAAAAAAAAAAAACATCAGGTCATACATATACCCTTACACCCAGAAGAGTGAAATTGAGTGCATGGTTGAAGAAATGTTAGAGGTTGGCATTATTAGACCTAGCCAAATTTCTTACTCTTCACCGGTGGTAATGGTATTCAAGAATGATGGCTCATGGCGTATGTGTCAAGATTATAGAGAGCTCAACAAGATCACTATTAAAGATAAGTTTCTCATTCCCTTCATAGATGAATTGTTAGATTAAATACATGGAGCAATCTATCTCACAAAGTTGGGCCTTTGTTCAGGGTATCATTAGATTAGAATAAAGGAAGAAGATATCCCAAAAACAACATTCCAAACTCATGAAGGCCATTATGAATTTTTGGTCATGCATTTTGGCCTTACAAATGCACCTTCCACATTCCAAGGGTTGATGAATTCCATTTTCAAGCCCTTTCTTCGAAAATTTGTGTTAGTATATTTTGATGATATACTAATCTATAGCAAGTCTTGGGAGGATCATGTGAGACAAGTTGACAAGGTGCTACAAATACTAAAGGAGCAACAACTATATGCCAAACCATCCAAATGTTTCTTTGGAGTGAAGGAGGTAGATTATTTGGGTCATATTTTATCTCATGAAGGTGTCAAGGTAGACCCTAACAAGATTAAGGCCATGATGGACTAGCCGATACCCAAAACATTGAATAATCTTAGAGGATTTTTGGGTTTGACATGCTACTACCGCAAGTTTGTTCGGCACTATGGAAGAATAACAACATTTTTAATGACACTAACTAAGAAGGATTCATTTTCATGGACTCTAGAGGCAACTAAAACTTTTGAACAACTTAAAGAGGTGATGTGCAAAGCTCCTATCTTGACCACTCCAGACTTCACAAAAACCTTTATTGTGGAATGTGATGCCTAGGGAAATGGAATTGGTGTTGGCCTAATGCAAGAAGGAAGCCCCCTGGATTTTGAAAGTAGACCACTCAAGGGAAAGGACTTACACAAACCCATTTATGAGAAGGAAATGATGGAAATACTACATGCATTGAAGAAATGGTGTCCTTACCTAATAGGTAGGCACTTCAAGGTCAAAAGAGACCATGATAGTCTTAAATACTTCTTGGAACAAGACTATCTTCAGAAGAACAACAAAAATGGGTAACCAAGATATTGGGTTATGATTTTGAAATCGTCTATAAAAAAGGGAAGCAAAATGTTGTTGCAGATGCACTCTCAAGAAATGATGAATATGTTGAGGCCTTTCTCTGTGTTATCTCATTCATCCAACCCAATTGGATAATAGAAGCAAGGGATGAATGGAAGAATGACGAAAAAGTGTGGACTCTCATTCAAAGGTTGCAGCAGGATTCCAGTGCATCAGATACATTTACATGGAAAAATGATTCCCTATGGTACAAAGATCGCTTATATTTATGTAAGAAATCCTAACTCAAACAAAAGGTACTATTGGAATTGCACACCTCTCCAGTAGGAGGGCACTCAAGATTTTTGAAAACCTACCATAGGGTCAAGAAGGAATTTTTCTAGGATGGCCTTAAAACTGATGTTCAAATGTTTGTGGCAGAATGTTTGGTTTTCCAACAAAATAAGGTGGAAACAATTAAGAGCCCAGGTATTTTACAACCATTAGCCATCCCAAGTCAGCGTTGGGAGGAGGTTTCCATGTATTTCATCACAGGGTTACCGAAGTCTGAAGGAAAGTGTGTCATCATGGTGGTTGTTGATAGATTGACCAAGTACACACACTTTTGTGCACTCTCTCATCCCTTCAAAGCCAGTACAATTTCCACCGCATTCATGGAGACAGTTGAAAATCTACATGGTAGCCCAAAGATTATTGTAAGTGACAAAGATCCCATCTTCACTGAACATTTTTGGACAAAATTATTTTCTTGTTTGGGTACTCAATTGGCTCATAGCTCATCCTATAATCCTCAATCTAATGGACAAACCAAGATAGTGAACAAATGTCTAGAAGGCTACCTTCGTTGCTGTGTCTCTGATAAACAAACACAATGGTTCAAATGGTTACCCTTGGCAGAATGGTGGTATAACACTTCCTTTCATACTGCAAGAAAATGACACCATTTATGGCACTCTATGGATACCACCCTCCTTCCATCACTTCTTCTCTAAAAGAAAAATATAAGGTTCAAGCAGTGGAAGATCACATCAAGCATCAACAACGAGTTCTCCAAATATTAAAGCACAACCTGACCATGGCACATAGTCACATGAAAAAACAAGAAGATCAACATCGTAGTGAAAGAAGTTTTGAAGTAGGGGATTGGGTGTTTTTAAGACTATAACCATACAAACAAATGTCCCTCAATCAAGCCAAAAAGGATAATAAATTATCACCAAAGTACTATGGCCCTTATAAGGTGTTGCAAAAGATTGGTACTATGGCATACAAATTGGAGTTGCCTGCATCTTCATGAGTACACCCAGTTTTCCATGTTTCATTCTTAAAGAAGGTTATAGGTGACAAGATCCCAGCTCAAACTATATTTCTAGAACTTGACGAGGAATTAAAAATCATATTGGAGCCAGAAGCCATCACTAACACAAGAATTCACCAGCTGAGGAATAGATCCATTTCAAAGTATCTCATTAAATGGAGGAAACTACCGACTGAAGATTCCACTTGGGAAGATGATTGTTTTATAAAGAAGCATCCATAGTTACTCAAGCGTTGTGGAAAACACTTGTCTTAAGGGGAGGGGCATGTTAAGCCCTAAATAATGGCTCATTACCCCTTAATTGGGGCATATTACATTAGTAATGTTATTTTATTTATGTCGGATTTAATCCATTAGTTGTAATTATACCTCCCAGTCTCCTATATATACCAAGGAGACATTTTCATTTGGAATCATCTTGTATTTGGACATTTATGTGGGCATAAGGAGGTTGCCCCCTCGAAGAGGCTTATTATCTGAATTTCTCTCTTTTTCAAGGCATTGAGTACTTAATCTGAGGTTTTTCTATGCTATATTGATATTTGGTTCCTAACAGGAGATTTGTCCATTTATTATACATATAAATTTAGGGGGGGTTCTTAAAACCACCCCTAAGAGAGAGAGAGAGAGAGAGAGAGAGAGAGAGAGAGAGAGAGAGAGAGAGGTTAGTCCCTTGGCCTTCCCATTGCTCCATATATCCTATATCTTCTTGTAATTAGATTCTGATAGAAGCCTTTTGTTGGTCAAGAGAGAAGGATGGATAGGATCCACAAACTACATTGTAACTAGAGATTGATGAAAAAAACTAAGCAACCATTGAATGTTGGTTTTCCCATTTCGGTTTCTAGGGTAAAACATTTGTCTTATGGTGTGTTTAAATAATTGTATGAATCTTTGGTTGTATGATTGGACTCTATTTCTTTCTTCAATTATGAGATAATGCATAGATTCCCATTAAATTATATACTTATGCAACATTGTAATTCATTGGTTGAATCAATGATGGCACGTAATGGTCATTAAATGTTAATCTTGGTTGAAATTACAACACTCTTTCTCAATTGTATGATAGTTGGTATCCCAATGGGTTAGCTCAAGTGGATGAGTGACATTTTTTGCTCGAATGAGGTTCTAGGATTGAATCCTTGGCCAGGAGCTTGTTTAGGGCCTCACTTGATGTCCCCACCGGGTTAGGCCCATAATCAGGCCGAACGGTTTACCCCATTTACCATCCAAGAAATGTGGGGAAGTACTCAGGGGTTTCTCATGTTGTATTCCCAAGAAAAAAATTGTACGATAGTTGGTGCATTTATTCACTAGCTACAACCCCCAGTTCATAAGGATGTGTGACCCACCCAGTCATCCCAACTTCATGTATTTTGTTTAATGAATATGCAACACTTTTTCCCAATGCCATGAGTAGTTGTTTGGGTCACTATTTGTTGGGTTATATTTGCAGTACCATTTTCATTTTATCCCTTGAGTGGATGGTGGGGTTTAGAAAGAATAACCATAACATTTGGATAACCCATACCATATGTTCTCTTGATTAAAAGGGATCGACGACAATGGTTCCAAAGATCCTACTTTCTATTGACCAATTGTTAATTTTCTATCCTTGAATTTGAAAAGTATTTTGTTTTCATACCGTTGGCATTGCTTAGGAGCATTCTATGGTATAATTCAATAATCCTTTCATCTCCTTCGCTTCCCTAAACATCATCAATTCCTCTAATTCAATATTTGACCTCCCAACATCTCATTTATTATATTTCCTGTGGTAAATCATTTAAGAGAATAATTTGTAAGAGTTGGATTGTTCCATTGTCTCCTTCATAATTTTGTGTAGTGAAATGAACTTCTAGTCATCATAATTCCTTTGGCCACATGTTGATAAATAAAAGAAAGTTATGAATTATTTAAATGAAATGTTGTTGGTTAACCATAAAGGGAAATGAAGGGTCTTTCCTTTAATATCATTGAGATATTCTCCTCCTTGTAAATCTGAGGAATAAATCCTGTAGAAATATGAATATTAAATGGATAGAGATAGGGCTCACCCATTTCCAAGTTTGGGGTCATGTGGAAATACAATTTTATTTATTTATTGTTATATTAGTGTTGAAGTAACATTCTTTGTAACGTCCCCACTATAATCCCCAGTTTAATTAATGCATAATGTAGATATGAAATGTGGCCATGACCAAGCGATGTGTATGCAAATTGTATTCCTGAATTTTAATCATAAAATGCGATGCCAACTACAAGGGGACATGGAAAGTGATGGGTGATAATTAATCCACAACATCGAGGAATGTCTAGGAGTGTCTAATAGGGATCCAAGGGGGAAGTACCCATGTCTTTTAATTCAACCCACTTCCTAAGTTTTCTATTGGTATATGAACCTTCTATTTTTTTGTCGAGTGTTCCCAAAGCCAATCATTGAATGCATGTAAGAGGGTGGGTGTGAGAAGTCACATCCCATAGTTATTGGGAGCATGGGGGATACGTACAATAAGCTTGGGGAAGTGTGTAATTCAAGAAAACAATCCAAAATAGGGGGAATGTGTATGGGTAGTCACAACATTTTTTCGACAGTCATGTTTGGCATGAACAACAAGCAGAGAACATAGAAGAATAGATTTGGAGCTAGAGAAACCATGGAGGGTGAATTCTAGAGCATATTTGGAGAAGAATATTGAAGAGCTAGGTTTTCATTCCTAAAGAGTGAACTCATGTGTGAGTTTCACTGTAATAGCAAGTGATCGTTGTTGTTTTCTTGGTAGTTTTCCTAGCAGTGAGCTCCTTTGAGTTTCCCAGTAGAGATATTCCTAGTTACCTATGCTAGAGAGACCCTGAAAAATGATTAGGATGCCTGATGGACTAAGAGCAGTGAAGGGGTACATTCCTTGTGTTTGGCAGGTCGAGAGGAAGAGAGTTGGTGGAAAATCAAGATAATTGTAGGAGAATACTAGTGAGTTGAGGGATTTTTGAGTTGTGAGTGGACAATGATAGACCACCCTCTTTTGTGGATTTCTAGCCCTGGCTCGGGGGTGATTTGTTGTTTAGATATGGAACAAAACATCTATGGTTGGGTGGAATGTTTGTCCCAAGTATCTAGTGGCACAATCGTTTTTAAAAGATAAGTGTTTTATCTTGTTTTTGTGTTGCATAATGCGTTTAATTGTTGTGTATTAGATCTGTGTTTGAGAACAATTTATATGTTGTTTTGTTTGAATTTATTAGTTTCATTTTATGTTTATTTTAGAATGTTGTAGATGCATCTAGTTCATGGCATCAGTAAATGGTTAAAAGTGTATGTTTTCCTATAGTTAGTAAGCTACAAGATTAGTTAGCATAAAAATTTTAATTTTATGATTTTTTAGCATGTAATGGACCTCAACTAGGTTGGGGAACGTTATAGATTGGTATTAGAGCTTCTGGTTCAACACTGGACCCACATTTGCCAAGAACCAGTGCGAATTTGGGAAAATTCATTGCTATTTATTTCAATTTGTGACGAAATTGGGGAAACAAACTGTTGTTTTTCTTCATATAAGATGTGATCAATGTATTATTACAATGATGAGTGTTCCATATATAGGGAACATAAGGTGACCATCCATGAAAGGATGTGTCCCTTGAATAATCAATAACTATTTATTATTATCATTTACTTATTATATGCTATATTTAATAATCAATAATTATATTATTAATTATTATCTTTAGAGAATGTCTTCCCGATGTTGTCCAAACATCAACACTCCCTCTCAATGAGGGAGACATTTTGCAACATGCGAAGCTTGTCTTTGAAGTATACAAAAATCACCCTAGAGTCATGACACTTGTTTGTTAGTCTTGGGAGACATCTCTCTCCCACCTGAATCGAGGAGAAACTCCTTCCGCGGCTCTCCCTTTGAGCCAATTAACTCTCTCTAATATTAGGCTTACTTTGGGTCCTCATGTAATAGAATATAGCATCTTGAGTCTTTATCATTCCTTTTAAAATCACCATGACTAGAAAAAAGACCACACCAGGATCTTTCACCATAGGTACACACCTATGAGTGAAATTCCGTCATGATACTAGCTGAAACGTGGAAATCACTTCAAGCACCTCGAGTCCATATTGTTCCTTGTCATGATCAAGGAAGGACTATGTCTAGGCCAATTTACCACAAGTGCATATTTATGATAAATGTATCCTATTTCCATTGGTCTGCAACCCAATCTAGGAGAAGTTATGCTCGATGTTGAAACATCAACACTCCCTCTTAGCTAGGGAGGTATCTTTCCATAGTAGTACACAACTATTGTCCAGAGACACACAATCTCCACCAGTGGTACACAACCACCATGGTAGAAAAAAATTTGTCACACATGGCACTCCCATGTGGAATTCTAGAGGCTACTCCCTCTAGGAACACTTAAGGTCAACTCCCCATAGTGTGAGACGTTAAGGGTCAACTCCCTTGACATGTCCTCATGTTCTCTCCACATGGGATGATGGTATATAATCCCAAATGCACTTATTCTTTCTTGAATAAGTGTTCCACTTATCCCTTCTCGAATAAGTGTCTTCACAGATCAACTCAACTCAATTCACAGAGGAGTACAATCTAGAGAAAGTTTGTTTTTATTTGCATTCAAGTCTACGTGGCCAGTGGGTCAATGTTGATATTTGATAACATTCAGTAGAATAATTTCCACATAGTATATGATCTTGGCCATAACAAGCTCTATTTTGCACCTTGTCTCTTGGAGCAAACTAGCTAAGTGGAAGAATCCCACCTCCACTACTAAATTGCTTGGAGTTATGCTACTTATACTTGTATATCTCTCTCATTTTCGTGAGCCCTCCTGTGAGGGAGTCAAACCCAATCCTGCTCTGATACCATGTTGTTTTTCTTCATATAAGATATGTTCGATGTATTATTACAATGATGATTGTTCCATATATAGGGAACATAAGGTGACCATCCATGAAAGGATGCGTCCCTTGAATAATCAATAAATATTTATTATTATCATTTACTTATTATATACTATATTTAATAATCAATAATTATATTATTAATTATTATATTTAGAGAATGTCTTCCCGATGTTGTCCAAACATCAACACAAACAAAGAAAAATAGAGTGAAATCCCCAAATTTGTGAGTAAAATTAAGTTTAAATGCCTCAGAACTATTGAAGAGATGATATAAGGCATCAATATATAGAGTTGTAAAGATAAATTTGACTTGGAAGGTCAAAATTCATGTTTTAATGGTCATTGTAGAATTGGGCGAAGTTTGATGGATCAACAGTTGAGATTTCTTTTGATTTCAAAATCAAGGACCTAGATTCATTGTAAATAGAGTTAAAAAATTATAAGGTTTTTCAGAGTTGGAAAGATCTAGAAAATCAATGACCAAGATTCATTTTCAGTAGTTGGGAAAATGGATCAAATCGATGGCCCATATTCTCTAGGATTTGGTCTAAAATTTCTAAGTGTTGGATTTTTCCAAGAGAGATTGTCGATGGTAAGATTAGTGAGATTTACGAAGAGTTTTAGTTTTCCAACACAAATCGTCAATGGTCGATGATCAGATCGATGAGTTTGGTGAAGATTTTGGTTCAGACAAAGGAAATATATGATTGTCGATTGTCGATGATTAGTGGTCGACATAAATTGGTGAAATATTTCACGCGTCCAGAGGAAATCATCGATCCTCGATGGCTGATGATTGGGGGTCAACAAAATTAGAAAAGTGTTTCGATCAACCAAGAGAAAACGTCGATGGTCGGTAGAATTGGCAAGGTTCTCGGTTCATCCAATAGAAATTTTCAATCATCAATGAAGAAAGAGGGTGATGATGTGTCATGCCACGTCAACATCCACATTTCATTCCACATTAGCATCCATGTTTCATGCCAATTAGTCGGGTTTCCATGTAATCACCCACATGTCATGCCACATCAGACAAGGAATGGTTGATGGTCAATGATCGGGTTGACTAATTTGATAAAGAATTTCAGTCATCCAAGAGGGATCGTCGATGGTCATCGGTCGATGTTCAGGTCAGCTAATTTAGCGATGTATTGAAAGTTGGTTGTAAAGGGAAAGGGTCGATGGTCGATGTTCGGGTGAATAATGTTGATGATGTATTACGTGTGCCAAAAGGAAAATGTCAATCATCGATCATTGATGGAGCTTAGATCAATGGTCCATATTGTTTCGCTTTCGGTGATCGACGATGGAGATTCATCCGCGGGCCTGGAAAGGGTTTAATGGATCAATGGATAAGATTAATCCCAATTTTGGGATCAACAATGCAGATTAAAAAGTTGTGATAATAGCAAAACGATCAATTTTCTATGATTTTTTTAGATTTTTGAAGGTCTTAAACTTGCGGGGCGATTTTGAGGCCCTAAATAATGTTTTTAAGCAGTCAATTTTTATGAAAATAGGGTGTACACTTCACACACCCTACTTGTATAGATTAAATAGAAGAACTCAGAGAGAGATTTCCAATGAGCTACTCCAAGTGCAAAACATAGCTCGTATGAGAAAGTTACAACTGAAATAGTTAAGGGTATAATGTTGGCACTAGTTTACTTCCAGAGGGCATAACACCTTACTCAAAATTTTGTTTGGGTCACAAGAACAATCTATGGAAATATTATGAACCATATAATTCAGCCATGGAACCAGATTTGGAATTTGGATACATAAAAATGTACATGAAGAGAAATAAGACACCTAAAGCATACAGGATACATTAGGAAAACAATCTAAACTTCCTTGGACCATAACTTTAAGCTCGGAGCTCAAATTTGAGCAAATGAATAGTCATTGGAAAAGTATTGAGGAGAAGAAGACATATATCCACCCAAAATTTTGAATTAGGCACTAAAAGTTTCACAGAAGTAATAAAGTAAATTTTGCAACAATAAAAACAGAGTAATGAGTGGAATTTACAGTTTGTGAATGTTGAAACTTTTCGCTCAAAAATCAAAATGAGGCATCTGATGGAGAGATATTTCATAGAGAAATTTGTATAAGGAATTATATTTTGACTTAGTGCATTGTGTTCTTCTTAAATTGAGATGAATAATAACATGAATTCTAATTAATGAAATGTTTTATAGTATGCATGTTCTAACAACAATTATCACATGCACATTTCTTGTAGAATTAGAGATATAAGAAAAAAAAATCATTCTTATATGAGGACTGGATTTATGGAATATGCCTGAGGATATTACATCCATGAGGAAGAGGTCATAGGTCTACATGTTAGCATGGGAAATGTTGAGATAGATTCTAATGGAAGGAGAGGAAGGTAGGAGCTTGTAACTATGAGAAGCTTGCATAGAGAAGTGCAAAGCTAAGGGCATATACCGAAAGTATCATGAAGCATCAGGAAGAGATACTTTGAATTATGAATATGTTGCATAGTTAACAAATATTATTGCACCAATCAAGCAACTAGTGCTAGATAAGTGAGAACATCAAGATCCCAAAGAAGAAGGAATGATCATGGAATGATAGGCAGTCAACAAGTATGAGTAGGCACCATCATTCTCCAAGGAAATCCACTAGGATAACTCTTTGAAGAGAGGGCCAGGGATCATCCCAATTGTGTCTCTTGTTAGGATGTAAAGAAGAAGGCCTAAGGAAAACATATTTCAAGGTGAAATCAGTAAATTCAAGCCAGAAACTTTCAATGGTGAGCATAGGAAAGGAGAAGAGGTCAATGCCTAGCTGTTGGAAATGAAGAAATATTTCCAGCTGCACTATTACCCCTCTAGGGTAGAAGCTAGAATTGGAACCTACCATCTGCAAGGAAAGGAAACTATATGGTGGGATCATATTAAGMAAKCCAAGCACCTTGATGAAAAGAAGGTCTCATGGAGGCGGTTCAAAGAATATTTYCAAGAAAAATATGTGTCCTATCATTATTACGAAAGGAATATGAAAGAGTTCTTTGAACTCAAGTTGGGAAGCATGACAATGGATGAATATGAAAAGMGGTTCTTTGAATTGTTGAAGTATGTGGACTTCATAAAGGATGAAAAGTTCAAAATCCAAACAGTTCTAATTGGGTTACCCTCCTTCTATAGTGACAAGATACAATATGATAACCTCGAGACATTGCAGGAAGCCAKAAGGAGAGCAAAACATATTTATGAGCATAGTAGAGGAAGGTCAGTTTTCCAAAATGCTTGGAATGACAAGATCAAAGGAAAGAGGGATCAAAGSAATAAAGGTTTTAAGCCCCCCATTTTTAAGAACAACTCCCCTTTTTAATAAAAGAAACATTACAACAAGACAATTTACAATAGAAATTTAAATACTTTGAGTTGAAAGAAGATGGATTCCTCATGTACAAAGGCAAAGTATATGTGTCGAATTCTAGTGAGATGAAAAATACAATGATGAGGGAAATGCACAATGTGCCATATGTTGGGCACCCAAGATATCAAAAGTTAATTGCAGTTGTGAGGGGCCAATACTTTTGGCCATGAATGAAGAAATAAGTAACTAATTATATATCCAGGTGTCTAGAGTGCTAGAAGGTGAAGAACGAACATAGACATCCAGCGGGGTTGTTATAGGCATTTCCCATTATAAAATGGAAGTGGGAAGTAATTACCATTGATTTTATTACAAACCTGCCCAGAAAAGTGAAGAAACATGATTCCATCATGGTGATGGTGGATAAATTTACTAAGGAAACACATTTTATTCCAGTGGAGACTACACACAGGGCAACAAATATTGCAGAAATCTACATGAAGGAAGTTTCCAGGCTACATGGAGAGCCCAAGGAAATCGTTTCTAACAAAGATCCAAAATTCACCTCCAATTTTTGGAAAGGTTTGTTCAAATGTTTTGGGACGAATTGTAATCTCGGTACAACGTATCACTCATAGTCATATGGGAAAATAAAGAGGACTAACAAAATAATTGAGGACATGCTCAGAATGTATGTGATGGACCAACCATCAAAGTTGGAGGATTATATACACTTAGTGGAGTTTTCTTACAATAATGGGTATGAATCCTCATTGAGAATGAGCCCATTTGAAGCATTGTATGGAAGGAAGTGTAACATGCCAATGAGTTGGGATAATCTAACAGATAGAGTAGTTGTTGGGTTAGATTTGTTGAAGGAAATGGAAGAGAAAAATGGAAAAGATAGAGAAGAATTTAAAGGAATCCCAGGACATGCAAGAGAGTTATGAAGACAAGAACAAAGTTTTCATAGATTTTAAAGTGGGAGAACATGTGTTTTTAAAAGTGAAGGTGGTCACTTAGATTAAGAAGTTGCCCAAAGTTGGCAGCAAGATATTGTGGACCTTTTGAGATCTTAGAAAATATAGGGTCAGTTGCATACATGATATCATTGTATACATCCATGAGAGTGCATAATGTATTTCATGTGTCATTATTAAAGAAATATGTGTCTGACCCTAACCACATAATTTATTGGACT
>JASDQU010208667.1:23178-37606 GCA_032191745.1 Picea mariana | reverse complement strand
CAGCTGTATCGTTCCTAAAGCCTTTCTGTCAAGAATCTCCCATTCTTCATCTTTCGTAGCCACCGACTTCTTTGCTATTCCACCCAATGGTAGGAATAGATCCTTCTGATATAAATAGTCTTCCATCTGCATCTTCCATAACTGGTAGTTTTGGCCGTTAAATATCTCGACCCTAAACTTTCCATCTTCCGACATTGCTCCTACTCGAACCAGGAACACTCGTTTCTTGTGAGTTACCTTTTGCTATGATACCAGTTGTTATAAAAACAGGACCGCAGAGCAATAAAATAAAACAAATGCGGAAACAAAACATAGAAGATACACAATACAAGAGAGACACATATTTACGTGGTTCACCCAGTGTGGGCTACGTCCACCAGAGAAATTGCCAAGTCCTTGCTTTATTATTATCCAGCAAATGAAGGGATACAACCTATAGCAAAACCCATTGTAACTTCCTCTTCTTTATCTCACAGTATCCTCTCTCAGAATACAATACTCGCCATAATGCAGAGCCACAATACATTTCCTTCATAATAGAGGGTTTCCTTCTAGGGAAAAAAACCCCAACATAATTTCTACCATTAGATCTGTGACCTGATAATGAATGGTCCAGATTTATAATGAAATTACAATATACATTTACAAGGAAATTTTTCCTTCGGGGGATTCACCCCCAACTACCCCCAAACCCCCCAACCAAGGGGATAGGCCCCCCGGACCCCATAGAGGGGGTACCCCCCCTCTACACTCCCCCGCGTGGAAAAGTGTACATAATTCTAGGGTGTAAATACTTCATGTGGTATAAACATGACAGAAAGTAAAAGACCTCTGAATCAGGAAGATAATCAGGCTCCACAACCAACAACAAGGTTTCCTGAATCCTTGGCCTATTGGCTCTGTCCTACTTCCGACATATCAATCTCCATGCCCATTATTTTTGTTTGTTGGGTTTCCTCCACCACTGGTGTGGGGCTCCCTGGTTCCATATTGGGCGATGAGATTTCATCCAAGTTGATGAATTTCGTAGGCCGAGGTGGTTGTTGTTTGCTTCCCTGTGGCTGTTGAGGTGCTATCAGGTTGCTTCGAGGTTTCCTGTAGGCCTGGATCGATGCTCCTAGCTTGGGTGGTGACATGGTGGTAAAAATGGTCTTCGTTGAGCTTAGGTCGCTCAGTAACTCCTGCAAATTCTCTCTATCTGTATATTCTGTCGCTTTGTGCTTTTCTCAATTTCAAAATAGCCCTTCCAATTCCCACGTGCTTTCCTTATATAGGGATCATGTGAAACTTCTCATAGACATTACCCAAGTTGTGTTTTGAATGAACTAGTGCTTCCTGTGTACCTTCCATTCAATTCGCTTAACGTTGCCAGTTGGTGCGATTAATGCGTTGTCCCATGAATCATTCTTGACATTCAATTTGGATGGATGCCCTCTGTGGGCGCCTATTTTTTGTAGCCACCATTTTTGCAATTTTTTCCTTTTTCTAACCATTGGTCCTTTCTCTGTCACGCTAACGTTTCAGAGTGCGTATGAACATTCTCTTTTCGGCGTGCTACCCATCTTTTAGGTGGTTTCTATATTTTGATGTTTGGCATGGTAACCCCTCTGTTGCTGCAAAATTTTTATTTTTTTAAGTGTTAGGAGGTCGACTGTCCCTATACAGCTTCAGTCGACTCTTATTGATCATTCTTCTAATTTTTGTTCTTCCTAAATCCTTCAACTGTACAAATCCCCCATGTGTGATAGTATTTACCTCATATGGCCCCAACCAATGCATTCTGAGTTTTCCTAGGTGTTGAAGGGATTTAATATTGTAGACCAAGACAAAGTCTCCCTCCTTGAATTTTTTCCTCTTGATGTGTCTATCATGCCAAGCTTTGTCCCTTGTTTTATGTACTTCTTGGTGAAATCCTACCAGAATCCTATCTTCCTCGATGATCATCAGCTGAATTAGCCTTTCTTGTACTGCGCCTCTCTCTGTCACATTTGTAATTGCTTCTATACGCATAATAGGTACCAGAAATTATAATGGTACCATTACTTCTTGTCCATACACCAGTCTGAATGGTGTCTGCCCTGTCAATTTTTTTCATGTGGTCCTGTATGCTCACAGTACTACTGGTATCTTCAAGTACCAATCATCCCTACTAACATTGCATATCTTTGTTAAGGAATTTTTGAGGATCTTATTAAATGCTTCCACTATTCCATTTTCTTGAGGGTGATATGGTGTACTCTTTTGATGATAAAATTCAAACTCCTTAATCATTGCTTGAATAGTGTTGTTAATGAAGTGAGTGCCTTGGTCACTCATCAAAATTATTTGGCAACCAAATCTAGTGATCACTTGCTCAAACAAGAAGTGTGTTGTTGTCTTTGTGCTGCAATGTTTTACTGGTGTTGCTTCTTCCCATCTTGTTAAGTACTTTGTCGCGGTAATAATTTACCTCACTCCTAACCTTTTTCTTGGTGGGTTAATTGGTCCCAAAAAATCTATTTCCCATTTGTCGAATACCTACAAGGTTACTTGTGGTATTATGGGCATCATGTCCCTTCTATTCATTTTACCAACCCTTTGAAATACGTCACATCTCTGGCAGTAGTCCTTTTATTCTATGTCAACAGTCGTCCACCATAGTCCTACATGAAATACCTTATGCATGATAGCTTTGCCTACATAATTTCCTCTTGCTATTCCCTCGTGGGGTTCTGTTAAAATCCTAGGTATTTTATGTTCTAGTACACATCTTCTCAAGATGTTGTCTACACCCATCTTATATAAGTGTCCTGCAATCAATTGATAGTCTGCAACCCTGACAACCATATTTTTCTTCTGTGCAGTTTTGAATTCTTGTGGTGTAGTCTCTGTACTCAAGTATTTAATGATGTTTCTGAAATATTCACCATCTACTTGCACTAAAATTAACTATGCATCGGGAAAGTTTCCCTCTAGATTCATAGGTTCCTCTCCATTACTGATCATCGATAGGTGATGAGGTCCTACATTTAACTTCCCTAGTTTGACTATCACTTTGAAGTCAAATTCCTGGAATAACAATAACCATCTACAAATTCTCCCCCCCCAACAATGGCTTGTTGATGAGGTATTTTAGAGTTGTATGTTCTGTGACCATCTTGAAATGTTTTCCCAATAAATAATTTATGAACTTTTGAAGCACATAAACCATAGCTAAGCCTTCTCTTTCAGGGGTTTTGTAACTCTGCTTTGATTATGATAGTTTTCTACTAGTGAATGCTATAGGATGGTGTAATTATCCTTCTCTTGCCTACACAAAAATAGCTCCAAGTGTTATGGTTGATGCATCTACATGCACGTGGAATGTCTTTTCCCAATCTGGGAATACTAGTATTGGTGTGGTTACCATCTTCTCTTTCAAGGTGTTCAGTCTGCGCTGACATTCCTCATTCCACTGAAACTTGTTGTCTTTTCCTAAAAATTTCTCCATTGGCGCAGTGATCTGCGCATACCCTTTTATAAATTTCCTGTAGTATCCTATGTGTCCCAATGTTTCTCTTAACTGATGTACTAATTTTTGTGGTGGTATATTAACAATTACTACATTCTTGGCAGGATCTACTACCAAGCATTGTTTGCATACCATATGGCCCAATAGTATCCCAAATGGTGTTCGAAAGATGCAGTTATTGATGTTTAATGATATCTGACACAGGATGCATCCTTATAACATCAACCTTAACACCACTACATGGTATTTCAATAGACTATATACTATCCAATCATCTAGATATACCTCTAGAAACTGGTGGATGAATTATTTGAATGCAACTATGACTACTCTGGAAAATATTGCTAGTGCATTCTTCAATCCAAATGACATGACTTTGTATTGGTAGGATCCCCATTCTGTGGAAAAAGTGGTATTGTAGATATCTTCTAGAGCTATCTTGATCTAATGTTAGCCTGAGAATCCGTCAGTGAATGAATAAGGTTCATGTCCTCCTACATTCTCCAACACTTCATCTATGAAATGAGTAGGGAACAATTAATGTAGGCACACATCTTTTAGCTTCCTCAGGTCGACACATATCCTTATCCCTCCCTATTTTTTATCCTGAACTACCATAGGGCTTACCCATTCAGATTCCTCTACAAGTTCTATGATTCCAGCCTCCAACAGCCTATCAATTTCGGCTTTGAATTTTTTCTTATATATAGGGTTTAGTCTATATGGTCTCTGTCTGAACTCTGAGAGGTATCTTCATTTTAGATAGCTCTCCTACCATGCCTTTAATTTCTGTTAACGTTGTTTTGAATAGGTCATTGTACTCATGTAGTAACTCTATTATGCTTTCCATTGTTTGCTCATCCCAACAAACTTCAATGCTAGCCATTTTGAGATTCTCAACTGTCCCAATGTTGAATTTCTTCACCGTGATCGACACAACAAATAATTATGATTCCAATGGTGGACCTTCCACTTCTCTTTTTCCTTCAACTTCCGAAATCTTAATGTTTCATAGGTCATCTTCATCTGGTGCTTCTTCTTGCACATGGTAGCATGACAATAATTCTTTTATTGTCTTTCTCTTTTGTTGTTGTTCTTTTATCATGAGTTCAACTTCCAGTTCTTTAATGAATATCATCCCTCTAATTCATTTAAGTGTTAATTCTATGTTGGGTTTCTCATGCTCAAATGAGAAAGTGATTGTAAAGCTCTATTATAATGCTATCAAGTTTTTAGTTCCTCTATGCAATTCCTAGTCTGTATACCAGTTTGTTGGAATCCCTTCTAATGTGTGAACAAAATGATGAGTTCATTCCTCCAGTGGTGTCATCCTCCATAGCACTTTTCACTTATCCAAGTGTTTTTTTGGTGCCCCCTGTCCTCTATATTTTCACAGTTGGTTGCTTCCCTATTCTATGCCAAACCTAATGCACAATAACGAATTACATTGGTACCAGTGCTTAATTGATTCTTTGTGCACACCCCACCGTCTGGCAGGTGTTTCCTTGAGTGCTATATCCAAATATAAGAGCCTCTAATTTTCTAACACTTCATCTGTGTATTGTGTTAAGAATGATTATAATTTATTCACCCCGTGGAAGCTGGGAGATTCCCTTATCTCCGTACCTACCCATCTTATTTTGAGGTCTATTCTTGTGCATATTCCTATGGAGACTTCGTGTAACCTCTGTTGCCAATTTTCTAAGACCGTATCTGAGTATAACACACATGAGGTGATGCTTCTCCAACTGAGTACCACATATGCAGTTGGGTTCACATAATAATATTCTCGCGCAGTTGTTCTGTATAACTAGTTAATTTCCTCCAAGTATAAGAAAGTAGGTTCTACAAACCTTTCCCCTTCAAATGGTTTTAGTGGCGCAATGATTTTGTATTCTCCTGACTCGAATGTCATCTTTCTCGTCTTTAAGTTGATTATGACCTGATTGTCAAATGCCCAATTCAAGCCAAGAAATGTCAGATAAGGTGTTGTGCCATCCACTATCTCTATTACTTCGAAGTCGAATTTAATGTGTACTCCATCTAGATCTACTATTACTCCTTTTATTCTTCCAATTGGTAGAACTCTATGTTGATTTGCTAGTTTCAGTTGAACAGGGTAAATATCCTAATGTGGGATCTCCCATACATTTCCATTTCTTCTTGAGTAGCACATTTACTTTGGATCCTAAATCCAGTATAATATCTCCCATGTTGAAATCTCCAATGTTGGCATTTAATTTTAATTCTTTGTTTGTTCTCCTCCTTGTATGTAGATGATTAATTGTTTTTTGTTCTATATTTCCTTCTTCCTCTATGCTACATATTTCTAGCATATTTTGTAATACTTTAACAGATGATGGATCATTTAGTAGTTTAACACAAGATTTCAAAAAACCCTTAATTTTACTTACGTGTCCTAGGGGCTGTGTTTCTTTGGTGTGATCCAACGATGGAGGAATATCTTATGCTGGTACTTCCTTATTATGTTGCACAGTTGATGTCGATGAAATATATGGCTTCACGAATTCTTGTCTGGACTGCTTGAATATCTCCTTTTCATTATGCACATCAAACTGCTTCTTTGGTTTGACATTCTTCTTGACCCATTGGTGTTGTGTTGGATCTTGTCTTACTGTGTCATTTCATGTCTTAGATCCTCCCCTCATAACTATGATGATGTTTCTTCCTTCATCCCTTGCTTCCATCAAAATCCATTGAACATTCTGATTGTTATGATTTCTCTTTTCCTGTATCTTCCCTAATAGTGTAGGAAATTCTTCTGTGTCATGATTTGATGCACGACAATACATACACGTCGCAGGTGTAAGTGGACATTCTATTGCATAGTGTCCTAGTTGTTGACAGTCGTGGCATACCATTAGTCCTCTACCTCTTCCAAAGCCTCATATTTCTCTTCCTCCACTTTTGTATCCAGCTTGATCTCCTCATGGTGCATTGTACTAAGGAGCTTGGTTATACTCTGCGGGAATATAGTGTGGTTGCGCGGTACTATACTGTGGTTGCACAGTGTTATATTGTTGTTCTGCAGTGTTATAATTCTGTTGCGTAGTGTTATACGGGGATGGTACTTGGTTAAAATATGGTGTGGCCTTCGCAGTCATCATTTCTTCCTGCACTCTATAAGCATATCATGTTCTTTCCCTCATGAGGTCCATGGTCCTGCAATATTTTTCATCATGGCCTACTGACTTGCAAAAGTTCAATATGAACTCTTAGGTTTTTTCTGGTACTTCTACATCATTGGGCTGTGATATGGATCATGCCCCTATTTCTTACAAATCTCACACCATAGTCCTCTAGTTGGCAACGGGTTTTTCATTATTGTTGCCATGTACTGCACGAATGTTGGACATTTTTTCTTATGGTGTCCTTCTGTCCTAGATGTAATACACCAAACAACTTCTCTTTTTTCCTTACCTTTGTTTTGGTTTAGTTGGAATGTTAAGTTATTTAGATCCTCCTTCATCTCCTCTATGGATGGATTTGTCTTCTGATACTAGTTCTCTTCTAGTTGTATGGATACCAATGGAGCCTCTTTCTATGTTTGAAACTTCTACTGTCGCAAAGGGTATTTAAAGTGTG
Source organism: Picea mariana (assembly GCA_032191745.1). Taxonomy (NCBI): domain Eukaryota; kingdom Viridiplantae; phylum Streptophyta; class Pinopsida; order Pinales; family Pinaceae; genus Picea; species Picea mariana. Next base: position 30,510 of record JASDQU010208667.1, on the reverse strand, counting down.
GTAGTAGTGAATTGACGAATAGATTCTTATGTTTCATATCTATCATGACATACTGTAGCTTTCCCTTCAATCATTTGAATCTCTAGTCAATTTCCCATACATATTCTCCTAGTTTTTGTCTAGTATCTATCATCTCATTCATGTATTGATCCTCTGAACTAGGCTTCTGGAATTCATTTATCAACAACATTTTGATATCTCCAATCATTCTTGTTGTCCCTAGCGAACTGTTTGTAGCTAAACTCATGTACCAATCCAGTGCGCGATATCTTAGTGTGATAGCTAACTGTGCAAGTCTAGTGTCCTCATCCATGATCTGTTTCACTTCTCAGATATTTTCACAAATGAACAAGTGCTTCTTAGGGTCCTCTGATGCCTCTCCTTTGAATTCTGGTAACCTGATAGTGGGATCATGTCCTGCCATCATAAATGCTAAACTACTACCTCTGCACGGTGTAGATACTTCACTAATGATTCCCGAACTTGATCCCCCAGTTGTTGTTCCTTGTGTAGATGTACTTCATGTTGTCTTTATTCTCTCGAAATTCGGTTTTCTAAATGGTGGTGTTATTCTTGGTGTATTAGTCACACATGGGTTTATGGGTTCCACACTGACACTGATATGGATAGGATTGTTTCCTTCTATTCTCTCTCTTGGACCTCTTGTCTTTCTCTCATATGCCACGCACAATATTTTCTCAATCTTCTACACAACCCAAATATCCTCTACCTCTTCTTCATCACTTTCCAAGCCTTCCCTCATGGCTACGACTCCGTTCTTGGTGTTCACCTTATATTGGTAGGGTACTCCACTAATCATTTTTCTATCTGTTATCCCTTGGGTATGGAATTACGTGAAGATCAAGGAAGAAAAAGGAGAATGCAAACTTCACGGAAGACACAGTGACTGATACTAGGTCGAAGTGAGAAAAAGAGAAGAAAAGACGGAGAGAAGTAAGTCGTTGGATGAGGAGATCAAGGATAACAGATCAACAATAAAGAAGGATTGTGGACAAATCAGAAAGAGAAGAATTACACCATTGGATGCCTTAAAGCATAGCGCGAGAAGGAAGGAAAGATAGGTTGGTGAAGCCCTGAAAATATGGTTCAAGTTCACCTAGGGTTTTAGACACCTAGGGTTTTGGTATCTAGGGTTTTGGACACCTAGGTCTCAACATAAGGATGTCGGTAAGTCATTGTAATGTATAAATAAGAACCCATATGAGGGTTGGCTCAGTTGCGATTTACTCGATCTAGTTGTTGTTTTGTTGTGAGAGATTATTGTTGTGTGAAAGAGAAGTGCTAAGTGCAAGAGCGTTCTGGTATTGTAAGATATTCAGTTGGGTGTGAAGATCGACCCTACATCTGGGTGCATAGGGAGGGGAGAGAAAGAGAGGAGAAGAAAGAGGATCTATTGGCTAAGAGCACAGACAAGAACTGTATGCTTTATCTTAATATATTATAGAGCACTATTCTGTGGATGTATCCTTAGCGAGAGGGTGAACCACGTATATTTTGTGTTTTGTGTGATTGGTATTTTGTCTCTATCATTAATATACTTTGATTGCATTATTTTTTTAGATCTGATAAGTAGATGTGCAGAGTAGATCCAAGCTGATAAGTGATATATGAATTTTGTGTTGTTCGTGTATTACTCCCACTTGATATTCCCTTGGTTGTAGACATCTATGTTCTACAACCCCCTCATAACTGCTTTGGGTGAGACTACATCTGCTTCGCAGGTGTTGCTGAAAGGGCCAATAATTTGGACTTGTTGGTGCACTCTTGGAGCTGAACCCTGGGTCTGCCCCTGTGCCAAAAAATGGTTCCATTGTCGAGACATGAATCTTCTTGAGGCAATTTCAATGTGGTTCCCATCAAATACAGAGACTCAAAAGTGGATAGAGGTTCAAGAAAAGGACTTCGCTGAAGCCCAAAACAAGAACCCTAATCTTAGTACAAAGGATTGGTTGGAGAAATATATCTTCACTGATATACACGAAATTTTCTTTGGGGGAATCCATCAGGAGATGTATGAGTGGCTAGCTAGATTAGCAGATACCCAGTTTGATATCTAATCTAGACCTCCTGTAGTGTGGATGTCATAGATGATCAAGAAGGTCAAGAGAGTTGATAACACTATATCACGAGCAATAGATCACTGGTTTGACAACGCCATTGGAGGGTACTTCACAGAGTTTGTTGTTGATAGAGTAGAGTCATACAACCAAGCTGAGAGATATTTCCTTAAGGGACCTAGAGGAAAATTTTTACAATTCCTGAAATTGAGACTCAAGATGCTATTGCATGAGAAGAAAATCTTGAAGATACAGTAGATTGGTTGGATTTAGAAAGTCTAATGTTCAAGAATTTAGACAGCAATAACGACACAGAAGCTGGACATAAACATAGTGGGAGAGTGTTCAAAGAAGTTAACCTTGCAAACCTGTTCAAGCATAACTACGAGGATGAAGGTTTCTATAGTGGAGAAGAGGAAGATCTGACAGATGAGGAGCATTCAGAACCTGCTAGGATAGAGGAAGGGAAAGATGAAAAGCTTCACCGAGAAGAACCTGAGACTTCAGAAACTGCACAAACCATTGAATTAAGTACTATTGTCCCTCCTGTTGATTCAACAACACTAAGAAACTAAAATAGTCAGAGTCACCAGAGTCCTCGGAGTACTATTACTATCCGTTCAACACATACTTAGTAAGGGACCCTAGGAAGATCTATGGCAGATGAGATGAAACTTCCTATATTTAGGGGATATGGATCTAAAGATCGTGATCAGCACTAGCTCCCATGTGAAGCCGTATGGAATATTAAAAATGTCACTGACGAAGCTATCAAAAGAACCCAGTTTAGTACCACTCTAAGGGATAGTGCATTGGGCTGGTACATGAAGCTTGTTCAAGAACTTGTATAGACTAAGACACTGAATCAAATTAAGAATGCGCTAATTGTGGAGTTCAATAAACTCAAGTCAGAGTCACAATCTATTACAGAGCTGAAATAAATCAAGCAGAAGGTGGTCGAACCTATTTGGGAATTCGATCAGAGATTCAAAACCTTAACATGCCAATTAACTTTTCAGATCCCGAATGAACAAAAAAAAGAATGGTTCATTGCTGCCCTCTTACAACACATCAAAGTTCCTTTGATGCAATAGAAGATTGCTTTGCAGTATGAGGCGTTAGAGAATGCCATGAAGTTATAATCAACCTTTATGGGAGAATCCAGTTCAGGTATGAGTCAGATCTTGAGTCAGCTAACTAGCTTGTCTCTACAGGTCAAAGACATGAAGAAAGACAAGGGAAAAGATAAAAGACAGGACATCTGGTGTGTCAAATACATATTAGAAGGCCATGACAAGGAACATTGTCTTCTATTCAACGAATACTTGGTTTCTGGAGCTCCGAGCCCTCTAAATCAAGTCCCCTTACCCTAGTGTGAGGTATGTAGAAATAGGCATCACCCTGGTGAGTGCTATTACATTAAAAAATATGTTCAGACACCCACAAATTTTTATTGCACGTTCTGTAAGTCCGTGGGACATGATGATAGGGATTGTAGGGCTTACGATCTCATGCATGAAAGGTCGAGAGACATATATAAGATTCAAGGAAAAGTACCACAAGAAGGAAAAACTACATAGTATAACTCCCCTAGGAGAGGAAACTTTAATACTCATAGTGGATTCAGAGGACGAGGAAATGGAGGAGGAATAGGTCAAAGCCGAGGACATATAATCTATTATAACTGGGCACAACCAGGACACCTCGCAAAGGATTGCCAGAACCCTTGTACTACTTGCATCTACTGTAGCTCATTTGAACATGTTATAGAAGATTGTCTTATGCTGCTAGCTAAGCTTTAGGAAAGATGAGGACCTCACCAGAACACACAAGTACAACTGATATACACTAAACCTCACAGAAAGGACCCTAGAGTGGATGTTATAACAAAAGGAGGCATTGTTATAGAAGAATACAAATTGACCCCAGGGAAGATTACAAAAGACTCAGGAATCAGGTATGATACAGAGAAGACACAAATGTTTGATGCAAAGAAAGAAAGACAAATGTTTGAGGAGGCAAGAAAACAATTCATAGGAGACCAGGGTTTCGCAATGAAGACAAGACCAGAAGTGAGAGAATATGGAATGCCTCTGGCATTTGATCAATCTGCTTCACCAACAGAAGGAAAAGAGGTAATAAAGCTCATGGAATTTCTATATACTTGTATTAGGTTGATTCAGGATGAGAGCGATGTACAAGAATTACAAAATTTAATTAGACACTATGAACTAGGAAAGATAGACCCCTTACTGAATAGGGTAGTACACCAAATCGGTAAGAAGAGAAGGTCAAATAAGGAATTACATTTGAATGCTCAAATAGGAGAGTATGAGATAGATTAAGTAGTCCTCGACTTAGGGTCAGAGGTCAATGTCATGACAAAGCAAACCTGGGCACTGATGGGAAAACTAAAGTTGATCTATTCCCTTATCAGACTTAGGATGGCCAACCAGCAAGCTGTACGTTCATTTGTCAGATTGGAACATGTCCCTGTGGACATTGATGGAGTAAGAACATTTGTAGATTTTGAGGTAATTGAGATAGTTGACAACAACTTCCCTTACCCTGCGTTGTTAGGAATTGATTGGGCCTTCAATAATTCCACTATGGTTGATTTAAAGAAGAGACGTGTGACTTTTGAAAAAGACGACCTTAGGGTCATTGCACCCTTAGATCCACCCTACCATTCCACAGACTCAGTGAATATCGAAGATGAAAAGCCCGTAGTCATTTTAGGTCTATGGTATAAGACAGAGATGATTCATCACCTCCCTTCTACAAATCCCTGAACATACACAATAAGGTGTTGTATAACTGTTTGATGGATTCTGGGGCATCTCATAATCTCATGCCCAAGACTATCATGGAAGAAATCGGATCAGAAATCACAAAATATTATCATTATTTATATTAGTTTGATTTGAGGAGGATGCAATGCCTTGGGGTCATCAAAGATATGGTGGTAACCTTGTTTAAGCTGCCCATGAAAATTTTGGTCATGGATACCAGTTTATTTTCATGAAATACCTCCCCCAACTACTTCTGTGTGGAAGATGTTCTTTGACGGAGCCTCTTCTAGGGAAGGTGTTGGTGCTGGAGTATTTTTTGTGTCTCCTTGTCAAGAAACCATATCTCTATCATACAAATTAGAATTTGAAACTACCAATAATGTGGCAGAATATGAAGCTCTTGTTCTGGGCTTAAGGGTTTCAAAGGACATGGGAATTGAGGAGATAGCAGTGTTCAGGGATGCTGAGTTGATTGTCTAGCAGATAAAAAATGCTTATCGGGCCAAATACCCTCAGCTCAAGAGTTACAGAAATGAAGTGTGGGATCTAGTTGACAACTTTTTCTTGGATTTGAAAATTTCATTTGTTCCCAGAAAAGAAAATGTCATGGTCAATTCTCTAGCTGTCTTAGCAAGCTAGTTCAGGATCACATTGCCTCCTAAGCCTAGGTATGATGTTGAGATCATATATAGGCCCTCTGTACCTGATAATATCAAGCATTGGAAGGTGTTCAAGGATGATCTTGAAATCAGAAGGTTTCTTGAGTCGGTTGATGAGTCCTTTGCATTACACATTGATCAGGATCATGATTCTGAGGGTGACCCTTCCCCTAAAGTATTTTTGAATAAAATTACTAATCACTATATTGTTCAACTACCTAGAAATCACATTCCAAAGGGACTAGTTCCTTTGGAAATATTTTTCAATGGGAACGATGTGGCAGTAAAGCTTAATGGCCCAACTGAGGATGTTGATGTAGTTGAGTGAAAAATTGGTACAAAGGAGGATCTAAAGTTTGTTAAATTGTCAAGCAACTTGTAAAGAGAGCAGAGGACCGAGTATGTTGAGTTATTAAAGGAATTCGCTGATTTGTTTTCTTGGACCTATGAAGACCTCAGGACGTATGACACTAGAGTTATTGAACATAAGATCCCATTGAGGGAGGAAGCCAAACCATTTAGGTAGAAATTAAGACAAATAAATTCTATGTTGCTGCCTATTATGGAGAAGGAGGTAAAAAAGTTGTTGGATGACCAAATCATTGTCCCATTGAGATATTCTAAGTGGGTGTCAAACTTGGTCCCAGTAAGAAATAAAAGTGGAGAAATCAGACTGTGTGTTGATTTCAGAAATCTGAACAGAAGCTCTAAGAAGGAAAATTACTCGCTACCAAAGATGGAACACATATTGCAGAGGGTGACAAAAGCATCCAGGATTTCTATGATTGACAGATTTTCTGGCTACAATCAGATCTTTGTCTTGCTCGAAGAAAGAGAAAAGACAGTCTTCACCACTCCTTGGGGCACATTCATGTATGCCAAAAATCCCTTTGGGTTGATGAACGTAGGAGCAACCTTCCAACGCGCCATGGACATCACCTTCATTGGAGAAAAGGATAAATTTGTGGTCATCTATCTGGATGACATAACAGTCTTCTCCAGGTCTGATGAAGAACATTGTTGTCATCTAAGAAAAGTTTTCCTAAAATGCAGAAGGTTTGGTCTCTCCTTAAATCCAAAGAAATCGTTGTTTTCCATGAAGGAGGGAAAATTATTAGGGCATATAGTATCTTCTGAGGGAGTAATAATTGATCCTAGTAGGTTGGAAGTAATCCAAACCTTGTCACTCTCGAGATCCAATAAACAGGTCCAGTCTTTCTTGGGGAAAGTTAATTTTCTGAGAAGGTTTGTTTCCAATTTTGTCGAACTGGTGAAGCATATCATGGTCATGATCGGGAAGGGAAACAAAGAAAAATGGAATGCTGAGCCTAGAGAATCCTTCAACCAAATCAAAAAATCATTAACTGAAGCACCTATGCTAATCAGTCCTAATTATTCAAAGGATTTTCTTATTTTTTCCTTTGCTTCATTCGATATAGTGGCAACTATTTTACTGCAGAAGAATCATGAAGGGATGTAGCATCCTATTTCCTTTTTCAGTAGAGCACTAAGAGATGCAAAGATCATATATGACATCATGGAGAAGCAGGCCTCTGCTCTGGTGAAGGATCTAAAATATTTTAGAGTCTATGTGTTGCATTCAAAGGTCATCGCATATGTTCCTTTAGCTTATGTGAATGAAATTCTCATTTAGCCTGACATAGATGGGAAAAGGAGCAAGTAGATTGCCAAAATACTTGAATTTGATCTAGAAATAAAACCCACCAAACTAGTTAAAGGCCAAGGTTTAGCCAAGCTATTGGCTGAATCTAATTGTAAATATTTGGGGGTTAACTTCATCCA
>JASDQU010208666.1:16880-28138 GCA_032191745.1 Picea mariana | reverse complement strand
TCACCTCCTTACAGGAGTATGAATTAGAAATCACTCCAGCTCAGATTGTGAGAGGCCAAGGGTTGTGTAAATTGGTAGTTGATTCAGAAACTGAACAACAAGAAGTTAGTGATACGTCAGACCTAGAACAACATGATCAGAATTTGATTTGTTGTACACAAAACCTCGTGAGTCCTTGGTACAACGATATCAGACACTGTCTTCAACATGGATCAGCACCCCGTCACCTTGACCCTGCCAAAAGAAGAGCTTTGAGACTAAAATCATCCTCCTTTCATCTGGTTAATGGTATACTTTTTTGTCAGAATTATGATGGCGTACTGATGCGTTGTCTTGAAAAAGACGAAGCAGAAAGAGTCTTGCTTGAGTTGCATGCAGGAGAAGCTGGTGGTCACTTCGGTGGTGACACCACTGCTTATAAGGTCTTAAGAGCCGATTATTACTGGCCAACGATTTTTAGAGATGCACATGCCTTATGCCGTAAATGTATCATTTGTCAGAAGGCATCAGGGCGATTGCAAAAACTAGCCTTCCCCTTGCAACCCGTTTCAGTCGATTCTCCTTTCCAACAATGGGGCCTTGATATCATTGGTCCTATTAACCCTCCGTCCTCACAACAGTACAAGTATATTGTGATAGCCACTGATTACTTTACTCGATGGTCTGAAGCCGCCGTGCTAAGAACTGTTAACACAAGTCAGGTGATCGCTTTTCTTAACTCGAATATCATCACCCGTTTTCGTATCCCTGATTGTCTAGTCTTTGATAATGCTTCATACTTTTCCTCTCTTGAAATGAGTGAGTTCGCCTTAGAAAAAGGAATAAAGCTGAAGTATTCTTCTTGTTACTACCCTCAAGGTAATGGCTTAGTGGAATCAACAAACAAAAACTTGATCAAGATTATCAAGAGAATCGTGGCTGAAAACCACAAGAACTGGCATAACGCACTGCTGAATGCACTGTGGGCTGATAGAGTAACACCCAAAGCCACTATAGGTAATTCCCCCTTTTTTCTTGTTTATGGCAGAGAAGCCATTTTTCCACCTCACATTCTTCTTCCTTCACTCCAATTGTCACAAAAAGTTCAAGAAGAAGATTGTCCCCTTTTAGAAAATCGTATTAACGCTTTGATGAAGTTAGAAGAAGTAAGAACCCAAGCTAAGCGTAAGTTAGACCAACATCAACAACTGATTAAAATATGGTTCGATTCTAATTCTGCTTCTGATAGGAATTTTGAAGTAGGCGATCTCGTCTTAAAGTGGGACAAACCACATGAAGGGAAGGGTGAACATACCAAGTTTCAAAATTTGTGGCTTGGGCCATTTTTGATTGCTGAAAAGTTGGGTCCTAGTTCTTTTCGTTCGAAAAATCTTGAAGGGCAGCTTGACACCTATCCGATGAATGGCCAAGCCCTGAAAAGATATTTTGCTTGATTTTTATCCTTGTATATTATGTAAATATTTCTTTTGTTTGCATTCTTTTCGTTTGTTTCTTGTTTTGATTTTGATTTGATTGAATCAGTTTTGTGTGTTTTATGAAACATATGCATGCCTGTACACTGAGCCATTCAGACAAAGATCATAAGAAAATCTCTTCACTGAAATAACTTCTGAAAGACTGTACAAACATCGGTGATATATTGCTGAAAATGATATTTATGTTGGAAAATGTTGTTTGAAATAAGTTTTCTGATTTTAATCTCTGAGTGAAGTTTGCCATGATCATCTTTATCTTTTTACGCTGTCCCTTTTCCGTAAAGGAATGACTCAAAAGGATGTCTCCCTGTCACAGCAAGTTGTTTTAGAAATAAAACATTTCTCGAGCTGAATAAAGGACAGTATTAAAAAATTCTGATGAGGTCTAAAAAATATGATAAAATACCAAGATTTTTCAGCGTCACCCCGCTCAGCTATACATAAAAGAAAAACAAAATAAAATGGAAATAAGAGCTGTGGGAAGTGTTTGTAAACCCACCGGGATACTAAACAGGTCCGCTGGCAGCAGGTAAATGCAAGCATGACACCAAGACAACTTTGTCGGGGTACTGAACAGGCCTGATGGCAGCGAAACAATGTCGGGTAAAAAAAAATCTGTAAAAAAGATAAGAAACCTCTTTCAAAGTCCTTTATTCTAATCTAGAACTTCTTGACAGGGTAAATACTTCCCAGTGGGTTAAATGGAAACCCTGTCGAGGCTATGGACGCCTGCTGGCAGCAGTGGCCATGCCAACAGTATTGAAGATTTTATCATAAAAATCATGATTTGTTGATCTTGAGACTGTTATTGGTTTACGTCTTTTAAAACATCGCTGAAAAAGATGGTAAAATGATGATGTTTGTACGATTTTTGGTTGTTGTTTCTGAGTTGAATTTTTTCTTTGCTGTCCTAATCTTAATTTGTTTCTTTTAACAAAGATAACTGCTTTGCCCAGTGTGTTGCCATTGTTGGCAGCCAATTCAATTTTTTTTAATTGTCCTAAAAAGCTGCCTACACCTATGTCTCTTGAACTTCAAATTTTTGTCTCATTTTTGCAATCAAACGATATTTTCATTTTCAAGCGACATTTGTAGATTGATTTTGATTTAGTTTTCACGATTGAAAGCGTGAAAACTCCTCCATCGTTATTTGGACTATCATGATCCACTTATTTGATATCCTGATTGGTACTTACCTTTGGTCTGCTATTAAATGGATGGAATGACTTTCAAACTATGTCCATTTCCTTTGATTGCGCAATTCGATTTCTCTGGTAAGGCATTGAACATGTTAAGTTATGGGTTATACTTGATTTGATAAGGGTCATGGTTGATCGTGTTTTATATAATGTGATCCTTACTATCATAACTTCTTAACTTATCGATTTCATAAAGTCATTGGTTCCAATGTTTATAAACTTTGATTATGCTAAAAAACGCATGGGTCACATATCAATTTGATTTCATATTTGAGTGACAATATTTTACACCTGGCGCGTTGGTAAAACTTTTGAATTTCATGTTGGATTGAACTATACACTTGGCGCATGAATATAACATATGGTTTTGGTTTTACATTTGATTAATGGCACGTTGATATGGTTATTCACCGATTTGAGTTGGCCGATTAATATGTTTTAAATGTTATGATTACTGATGGAACAATGCTGTAATCAGCCATTAATACACTGCCTGGCGGTGATAATCCCACCACCTTTGCACACATTACATTGGATCAATCCCCTTGGGCGTTCGCAGCTGTTAAGCCATATCATTTTTGCTCCTGCATTTTGTATTGTTCAAACCAAAGCCTACCATGCACACAAGCCATGGCTCCGGTCGTAAGGGTTGAGCCCAATGGTGACTAGGCACTACTGATGTTCGATGGCGCTTATAGCGACCTGGAAGAATTCGGATGGCTCCCATTTATAAGAAAGTTCGATGGTTATAACCCTATCGTGGTTCGGCAATTTGCGTTATCATTTGATGGCTGCCGAGACAAAATTGGGGATGTGAAACGTGAAATTAATGAGCAATTTCTTAGCTCGGCAACCAGTCTGCCTGCTACGGGACAGAAGTGGTCAAAGAGTTGCAAGGTGGAAGATGTCCCATGGACATTTCTCTTCCAATCCCAAATGGTGAACTCCTACGACAAAGGTTTGCCTGCAAAAATGTTTAAACAACGTTGGCATGATCTGCTAATGATAATCAAGCAATTCATTACTTGCGAGGGTAGGTATTGGTTCATATTCTTGTTTCACCTTCGTCTATTGATGGTTTTTATAGGCTACAACCTCAATATGCCTCACTATCTACATAGAAGTCTGTTTAAGATGGCTAAAAGGTATAAACGCAGCCAGGTCGATACCAGTCTCTTCCATTTGGGGTTGATTAAAATGATTATAGTTTATGAGTTGGGGTTACGTCATGACTGTTGGGGTGATTTTCTCAGTCGTAATGGCTTTGAAGACTCAAACCCACCACAGGTTGATAAACCTGTGGTAAGCGAAAGAAAACCTATCCCCCCTGTGCCTTACAATGTTTTGCTACCCAAACCTCTACCTGACCCACCGACGAACTTGCCCATGTCTTTGACCAAACAAGTCGAAATTTCTAAACCCGCAACCAAATAGCTTAAAACTAAAACTGGTGCTAATTCTAAAGGCAAGAAAAACACTAGGTTAATCTCTCGCATCATGAGAAATAAACCTAGAACCCTTGCCAACCCTGATAGGCTTGTGTGATAAACCTCCTTATGACTTTGTCAAGAATTTACCACCTTGTCTGCGGGATGACCCTAATTTCCTGGCATTGAACTACCTCGTGGAACCCTCGGTGACTCATCAAAACCCTCTTCTGCTCAACCAGTTGTTCCACAATGTGATCAGTGTAGTTTATGGTTGGAGAGATACTACCTAGACGTGCCGATGTTGCAATCCAGAATCCATGCTTTGGAAGACCAAGTGGCAAAACTCACCGGTCAGAATGTCAAAGGGAAACCCACTGACAAGAAGCAGCAAACTACTGGTTCAATTCTGTTCAAGAATGTCGAGTCGGCTATAGCAATTGTCAATTCAAAATTGGCATAGCCTCAGCAACCGCACTGGTATAACTTTCACCCATTTATATGGCGCATTCGTAAACTCTGTGTACATCATTGACCTGCTCTATCACATGAACATGCACTGCTGTATATGATTTGTTTTGGTAAATCGAATTTTGTTATCGTTTAAGTTTTAGTTGGATTTGGTTTTGATTCTAGTAATCATATTTTGGATTTGATTGTTTTAAATTAGTTGCGATTGAATGCTCTCTTGCATCTATTATAGGCAAGCTGTTTTGCATTTCAAATTTAGAAACACGATCTACGTTTTAATTTGAATTGGTTATGATGCACATAAACGATGGTTGTCTGTTATAATTTTATTTACATATGACTTTGATCAGCCCGGATACGATTTGGATCATGTTTAAAAAGGGTTTTGTTTTATATTTACCAAAACATGAATTGATAAAAATCGTAACAGTCATGTGAAGCCCAGCCAGTCAATTCACTATGGCTCGTTGATTAAATTGATCCTGTTATCTTTTGAATTGGAATAACAATGGATATTCGGTTACGAATGGATTTTTAAAACAAAACGATCATGCCAAGGATGATGAATTGTTCTATAATTGGCCCAGACCCGATTGTATTTGATTGTTGCCCAGGTTATGGTTATTAATGTTGTTTGACTTTGACTGTGTTACACCTAGCAATTGAAATCGATGGTGATTTTTGGTCAATACTGTTACGCATGTTTCGTTTTGAGTATATCGTAACAGTCTTTCCATATTTGATTACAAAAGAATGAATCTTATGCATAATCTACAGCCTGCCTATCTTTACTATTGATTGAAACGACATGAAATCTATGTAATTTGCTACAGCTGTAACATATATGTTGTGTTCAATGATATCGATTACAGTTATGTTATGGCATATCATATATTGTATACGATTCTGTTCGATTATGATTGTGTTGATGACGATTATATCGTATCTCATATGGTTTGATTCACTGCTTAATTTCATCTAATTCGAAACAGGCTTGTCAAAGTTTGACCATGTTTTATGGTGACTAAAAACAGAGCATTCCTTACTCTGTTTCGATTGCATTTATTTTGATATGGTTTAATCTAAATGATAATTTCACTTGAATTATTAGTAATTCGTTTTTGAGGATTATCAAAAGATGATTAGATTTGATTTTATTTGATTGTTATCTGATTCTATAGTCTATTTTAGACTAGCTATAGAATCAGATGATTCTGTAGCTAAGTCTGTAGGATCATTTTTTTTGTATTTTGTTACTAAAATATCCTTCTGATTTGATATTTGTGTCCTATTGTAGGTAAATTCGAATTGCAATTGAGTTTATGAGCAATTGGAGGATATCTCAAGGATTTCACTTGCATTTTAGATTGCTTAGTTTAGGAGATTTTGGGATTTTTCCTAGATTATGTAAAATTGTTTGATGGTTATCCACAGGGATGTTTTACCCTGTGGAGAAACTTATATAAACCTATGATTTTTGTAATAATTGAGATCCTCATTCGTGGGAGAACAAGGATATGGAGTTCTGATACATACTGGAGCAGAATTGATGTTTTTTCATAGCTTTAGCTTCTCAATATATCAACATTTTGCTTCAAGTTTTGTATATCACTTTGCTTATGGTTTATGACTACTTTAGCTATCTAAATCAAATGCAAATGATATAATTTTTATTACTATTATTCATATCTAGTCTCTTCCAAATAGATAAAAGACATAACAGTTGTTAATTCATTTTGTGAATGATAGTTTTATCTTCTTCATAAATTGAATTGTTATATATAAGTTTCTTGCATAACAGGTTTCCCTTATTGCAGGAGTTTATAATCATATGATTGTTATGATTTTCTTTTATGTCTTATTTGTCCTGTAAAAACACTTCAAGAGGAAGCACAGCCAATCGTTTACGAAAAGATTAAGTACTAAATGGTGTGAATTTCTTCCTCCGACCAGCTTAGAAGTCAACAAACACAGGGCAGACTTGGAGCATTTCCAGGTCAATTAGTTTGTTGTTTACTGTTTTCATTAAGTAGTTTAATATAAATATAATTTTAATTAGATTTATATTAGATTGTTTAATTTCAGTAATGTTTATTTCTTTTTCATAAAATATAAAAATCAAAAAGAGATTCTTGGTTGTCTTAGGGCAGTAATCAATTGATTTTTGCAGGTTTTAATTAAATCTGTAAATTGTTTATAGTGTACATTTGTGAATAAGTGATATTGCATCTGATAATTAGATAGTTGATTTGAGTTATTATTAGTTTGTAGATAGAATAGTTAGAATAATTTATATTTAGTATCTTAGTTCATTTTCTTTGTTTTATTAGTTTCTAGTTTCCTTTATTTTAGTTAGTTTCTTGTATTTAGTTATAGTTTAGTTTGTTTTAGATTACTTAGCTCAGATCAATTCTCTCTTTGGTTTTCATAGAAGACCTTAGAGCATCCAACGGAGCCTTTAAACTCATCAGGGTGGTCCATTCCAAACAGCTTGGGTTATTTAGACAACCCCGGACCAGTTCCACTCTCCCAGTTGACGGACGGTCAATTTTGCTCGTCAACAGGTTCAAGAGTGAATTGCAGACAATAAAGGATAGAATTCAAGAAATGAAAAAACATAAAAAAACAACCCAAGAAGGAGGGGTTGAAGAAAATCACAACTTGAGAGATAGGATTAAAGAGCTAGAAGAAAAACTAACCAACAATTTGACCCTCAGTAATATGGAAAACAAGTTGGATATCAAACCCATCAAAGAGAAAATGAATAAGTTAATCGAATTGGACCATGAGCATAACAAAAGAGCCTTGAACCTCATAATTTTTGGTATAAAATAACAACAAGAGGAGGATACACTAGCAATAGTAAAAGAAGAATTAAAAAATAAATCACAAATTGATACAACTTACCTCATAGAAGCAAAGAGGCTAGGAAAAATAATTGATCACAAAGATAGGCTGATCTGTGTCAAAGTAAGTTGTAATGACCATAAATATAGCATACTTAGTAAATCTCCGAGTTTAAAAGGGTCGGGAATATTTATAAATGAAGACCTCATTCACGAAGACCACGCTGAATTAAGGAAGGAAGTTCAAAAGGTAAAATAAGCCAGGAAAGAAGGAAAATAGGCAATAATAAGAAATCAAAAAGCTATTGTTAGGGATAGAGACTAGAAGGATAATAATAAATAGGAATTTGGGACACTTGGGATTCTTTTTTGGAATTGTTGTGGCTTTCCATAGCGCAAAGGTCCTATGATAAGTTGGATCCCGAGTGGTATTGATATTATCTATCTAGCTAAAACTTGGGAGCATGAGGAGTCTAAGGTCCCTAACATGGAAAGATTTGTCTTGTGGTTGGCGTGGAACAAAAAATCCCACCGTAGAGGGATAGGATGCATAGCTTGTTATATTAGAAAAAGAATTTATCCTCACATTCAACTTCATAAGATTGACCCTCTTAATCAATACATTTGGATAGAAATTTCAGACACCAATGCTAAGAATATGTATATAGAAATTTGTTATTTTTCACCTATTAATTCTACTTTTTATAAGAAAAATAGTCTAGATAAAAATTGTCCCTATAATAATTTAGAACAAGATATTTATAATTTGAAAAATGAAGGTAATATCCTCCTGCTAGGAGACTTTAATGCTAGGACTGCAACTAAACAAGCTACTCTTTTAAGTGATGACTCCAACCATAATTCATTATGGCTAGATGAGAACCTTGTTTTATCTAATAGCTACAAAAGAATCTCTGAAGACCTAATTGAGAATTTGTTTGGTACTGAGTTGGTCAAGCTCTGCAGCTCTCAAGACCTAATAATTTGCAATGGAGTAATGAAGTGGCCAAACTCCAACCAAATGACTTGTATTCATGGGCTAGGTAGTAGTGTTGTAGATTATGTGTTATCTAATATCCCCATTTCCAACCACATAACAAATTTTGACCTTTTAAATGACCATGAGCCTGACTTTGATCATAAACCTTTAACCCTAACTCTAAAATTTCCCATGCATAGGAGCACCATCGAAGAGAATTATGATAATCAAAAGAATTTGTGCTTTGACAAAAGTAAAGTTGACATTTTCTTAAAGGATTTAAATAGTAAATTAAAACTCCTAACTTATAAGGACAACATTGAAGAACACTATCATAATTTTACAACTACCCTTTCCACTTCCATTAATGTAGTGACCGTACTTAATTAAATACAAAATTAAATACAATTTAACATATAATTCCCTTCTCATACGCAAATTATTCATTCACATCATATAAGCATAAATATTCTGCAGAAATTAAAATCTATCTACAGCATGAAAATAACTCAACAATTCATAAATAAAAATACTTGCTTATGATGCTAAATCACGTTGCTCCGTTGGTCCAATGCTAAAGTTGAAACTATGTCAAATACTGCCCAAAACCGAGTTTTCCTCCCTGCTAGCTAGGAGCACCCTGTCCAGCTCCCTAGCTCCAGGATACCGTAAGGATATCCTGGACCCCATGCCCAAAACCCCCAGCAAACCGGTGCCCCCTGCTTCTGATTCACCAAAAACCCCCAAAACCAAACTCCTCACATTAGAGATCTCCACAAAAAATCTCCCACAGAAATATATCGTCTCCTCAAAATGCTTCCTCCTCCAAAAAGAATGCCATATCTGTAAGACTCTTCCCCATCATATCCTCCTTCACCAACTCTTCTCCCCTCATTAATTTCCTTATCTCCCTCTTTAATATCGTATCCCCTTCTTTAATGTCTTATCCCCTTCATTAATATCGTATCCCCTTCTTTAATGTCTTATCCCCTCCCACATATGTAAACCATTTAATTAAACAAATTAAAATTATTAAGCCCCTTAAATTTATTACCCATGTCATTGAATGTGATATCTAATTAATTAATTAATCAAAAGTTATAAATAATTAATTAATAAATAAATATTTAATTAATATTATTAATGTTAATCATTGTTTAATTAAAACCATATTAGGACAATTAATTATTTAATTAATTTTACTTAATAATCCCTAATCATATATTCAACTAGGGTTGTTACATACACCCACCCTTCAGGAAACTTTGTCCCGAAGTTAAGGTATCTCATGGTACAATGGAAAAGAAACATGGTTCACACATTCATAACAAATAATCAACACTATTAGTAGGTAAGCTAGGAAAACTCATACATACTAGTGTACATGTATAAGAAATGCATGTGTAGCTAGTACATACAAGTCTCATGCATGTACTAATAATAAAAAACTATCATCCTTTAGTAATTTAGGTATGCATCCAATCCAATCAACAAGACTAGTCTTTTATTAAAAACAATAAACCAATCAAATGTTTGAGAAATCCTTTAATTACAATTATCGAGTTCAACAATTTTATTTAGACAACTGTGGTTTAGTTACGTAATTATGAATATTCATATATACACATTTTCTTTTTAGAAGGGAAAACATTAAATTCCACCATAAGACAAATCTCCATACTTTCTCAACTATTTCTACTCATCTTGCCTCCCTAACTTACTTCCATCTCCATTCCTATCCTTCCTTTGCTAGACTATCTTGGAGTGTCAACTATATTGACCTAACTCCAAATACAACCCATAAGCAGAAGTGTCACTATCTCGACCAAGCTTCCCTAGCAGGCAACTAACAATCATCATCACACGTCTTGGGGAGTGTGAGCTAACACCGTCCTCCCATGACTTTAGGTTTCGGAGGATACACGGTGGGAAATGACTCCACCCCTCCTAATCATAACTAGGGTCCACACTCTACAATGGAATATATAGTGGCACCATGTTGCTGGGGTTTTTTTCATCGTTTATTCGGTTTTGGGTAGTCTCATAACCTGAAATCCTTCACTGGTCCACATATCATAGCAATGCATCCAAACCAACATAATTTCACATACAAATATTTGTACCATAATGTTTCTCGGCTAGTTTTCATGATATCCACTTTCATCATCCTTATCCCTTGGCTATTTCATAGCCCATAACCTACAGATTAGTCTGTAACACAAACTCATACATTTCTATGCATTATCATCATCTAATTGCATACTATCATCATTTCAATTTGGTATCCTTGTACCAACAACTTAACATCAAAATTTTCAAGTTAGAAATAGATCCCATAATATTTTATTATTCAATTTCGACATGCATTCACAAGATTATCATTTACCAAAATAGATTGCTTCATATCCAACATCATTCTAATAGTATTTAAACATTCATAAAAAAATTCATTCTCACAATATGTTGCATCATAAACATCATCATCAATAACATTTAAACATTCGTAAAATTTACATTCACATAGTAGATCACATTATATACATCATAATCAATAACATTTAAACATTCATAAATGTTCATACATCTTAAAGTTTCACTGTGAATAGAAAATAAAGTATATAGGCCTCAGGTAATCATGTATATCTAAGTCAAAAGGTGGTGTTACATACAGCCAACCTTCGAGAAACATATTCTCGAGGTGGTCAAAAAGTAAGGGATAGTCTCGTTGTAGTGTCTCGGCGTCTTCCCAAGTAGCAGATCCTGGACTATACTTGTCCCACTGGACCTTAACTTGGTCTACCAGACGGTTCCTGAGCTGTCGAACTCTACGGTCCAATATGCGTAATGGTTCTACCGTGAGA
>JASDQU010208665.1:36076-48328 GCA_032191745.1 Picea mariana | reverse complement strand
TAGGAAATTCTTAGAAAGAATACAATAGATCAAGATCTTTCTATCCAAACTAAAGAGAACAAGAGAGAATAATATATATAAAGGACCATGAAGTACATAAAGTGAATATATTCCTTATGTTGCATGTTGTAGTGGAAGAGAGTTCCTTAGCTATCGCAGGATGAATCAAATTGTTGTAATGCTTTGTGTTGAGAAGGTTAGGTAAGAATGTGAGTAGAAAGGTTGGGATGAGAAATATAGAATCTTATTGCTTGGTGTTTTCACCATGGTGGCCTCATAGCCTAGGTTGGTGGTGGTATCTACACTATATGGTTGTGTTTCAATGGATTTTTTCTCTTACATGACCAATCTCTTGGACCAATTTTTGTTAAAAGATAAGTCTCATTTTTTTGTTTATGAATNAGTGGAAGAGAGTTCCTTAGCTATCGCGGGATGAATCAAATTGTTGTAATGCTTTGTGTTGAGAAGGTTAGGTAAGAATGTGAGTAGAAAGGTTGGGATGAGAAATATAGAATCTTATTGCTTGGTGTTTTCACCATGGTGGCCTCATAGCCTAGGTTGGTGGTGGTATCTACACTATATGGTTGTGTTTCAATGGAATTTTTCTCTTACATGACCAATCTCTTGGACCAATTTTTGTTAAAAGATAAGTCTCATTTTTTTGTTTATGAATATGCAAAATTACTATTACTCACAGTCATAAAAAAATTATGTGTTATGCATGCTATGTGTCATTTTTTTTTCCGATTTTGAATTTAAGTATACAAGGAAATGAAGGAAAATTTCATGATGCAAGAGAAGAAAATGATTTACACATTTTCGGAAATGTGTTTTGGATTGTGGAGGTGACCACCCTTCAAACCTGCATTTTTCAAAGACATTAAAAGGTTAAATGACTGAATAATATCTAAACATCTATGACCACCCATATTGCTCGATTATGTCATCGCTCTATGATTTCAATATTCAACTTGTTACATCCGCATTCTCAATCAAGGTATTTAGCATGTTTATGCATGGAAACAATTCCTCTTTGTATCCCACCTTGTGGAATCACAAGACCTTAACATTGAAATCCTTGGGTTCCTATCCTTGGCTTATTTTTATGCTCGCAATGATTTATGGAAGGTTCAACATCATTGTACATATCATAAAGGAATGAATAAGTAGGCTTTGAGGCAATGTTGAGTAGCAACACCATGTTCATGACACAATGAAAAGAATGGTAATGCTCTTTTTCATGTGAGACACAATGAAACATGTCACAAGACTTTCAAAGTTGCATATAACATGTCACAAGATTTTGGAATTTGCATCATTAAGAGAAGCTGAAATTATCATTAAGTGTATAAAAAAATTACATTCACAAATATATACAAGCCATAGAAATAGCCTTCTGTATATTATCAACTATATAATGTACATTTAACTGTCTTATAAAATTATTACATGACATCATGAATTTCTTTTAGTCTTCTTTTTTGCTTTCTAGTTCTTAAGCAAATCATCCATGTCCATGTCTTTGTTTACTGGGTGCTCTTTAGCAGATGATGTTGTTTCATTCCTTTCACGCCGAGTACATTTGGTCTCGTACTCACGGCGTGGATGCTGCTATGAGGGGGCATCACCTAAAAAAATAAAAAATATTAAATTTATATGGCCAATTTTTAAATATCATTGAAGTAGTTCATTAATATTAAAAAAAAGCTTTGCAATGTAATTATTTACCTGGTCCTCTAGTCGGCATCATTGGAATGGCTGTCAACCTTTTCACCTGATCTTTAGGTCAAGGATGATCATCTATGACATTCTATACCATTGAAACATCAAAATTTATAAGTACAAAATTATTAAGTATATGATTAATATATAGACATTTTACCATTGTGGGCCTCAGTCACAGGAACATCTTGGGGCTGCACCTCACTGGGATGTGGCTGCTGGGGAGCACCATGATATTCTAGATGTGTTTCACTATCAATTCTCTATTGTTCAATACTAATGGTTTCGTTGATCGTGTTTCTCCCCTGATTAAAACAAAGTAAGACAATAAATTATGGACGATATCAAACATTTACGTATTTTATAAGTAACGAAAGGTTAATGTGGACTAATTTTTATTTACCTTATCTTGCAAATTGGATCTTGGGGCTCGCCCCATGCTTTTCCTATGATCAACCACAACTTTATAACCACACTTGTAACCAATTTGGAGGTCTTCCTCCATGGTTTCTGTTTCGAATTCGTCACCTTGGATTGCATAAGGGTATGGTTGTTTAATGTTTTTGGCTGCAATTACCTTAAAGTTGTAAGGTGATACAAATAATATTCTTAAGATGTTTGGGTACTTACGATTCATGACTGTAACCTTGAGTAGTTTCCCTATCCTAGCTTGTGTTGGCGATGTTTGGAAATCCTTTCTTTGGCTTCCTTTGAACTGTCAGGCAACCTATCATCAAAATTTTCAAGTATGTTATATATAACCACGTTTTTATTTAGATCTAAAGAAAAATAAAGCTAGTATTGAATTCAAAAATTTGTAATTTACCTTGGTGTACCAGTTATTTGTTCTCCTGATTTTTTCAAAATCTTCTCTTTTTCATCATCAATGATCGCCTTCTACTCCCTCTCTAGAATTGAGGGAGGACGCTCATACCTAGTATTTCTTGCCAAGATTCGTCTATAAACATCCCAAGTATATTTTAAATATTCACCCACTACATATGTGACCTCTTTTGTATTGAATGTGTCTACACCAAAGAGGCCTTCAAGCTAATCCATAGGTTCCTTTTTGAGGTTGGAATTCTGGCAATTCCACCTCATGCATAAGGTTTCCCCAAAAATAGGCAAGGCCTTGCTCTCTACATTCCTATAAAAAAGGTCGTTTCCTACACACAAAAAGATATGATCATTAATTTAAAATTAATAATATAGATGATTTATGTATGAAGACAACATTAAAAGATTAAAATATGAATTAAAACTACCTGGGAGTCTTCATCGTCGACCAAAAATGTGCACGGAAGGGTCCCTATGCTTGTCACACGCCTAGCTCTAGGAAATGCAACCATCTCAACCACATCACTATGATCCTCATCTCTGCCACCATCTCTAGACTCTGATCGAGGTGTGGATGTCTGTCGGTGCATGTCATGGCTCCTATCTAAATGAGTTGTGGAAGATGGAGAAGTAAATAGTGCTCTAGAAGTTGTATGACTGCCCGCATCAATACTCTGTAGCGTCTCTATAGCACCACTACTACCAACCCCGGGATGAACAGGCTCCAAATATTCCTTTATAAAAATAAAATAAAAATTCGTGAGATAATGTAAAAGTTAAATAACAAAGTATCATAATTGAACATATGAGTGCATTAAAAAAAAAAATTTAATTATGGTTATTACATTATATGTGTTAAGTTGTGACATAAGGAGCTTGATCCTTTCTTTAACGTCCAGAGTCTGTTTTGGACGATCTAACAAGCTAAATATTTCCTTGTTAGATTTAATGATCTTTTTCTTTAATGAGAGCATCGGATCAGTGCAAGAATAAAACCCCTCCTCATCGGCAGAATCATGATCCACATGGCCTACTGACTACATATAATTTCAGCAAAAACAATGTTATTTCAATTAAATTATATAAGCAAATAATAAAAACAACATAAAATGAAAGTGGAAATTGATAATCATTTACATGTTCTGTGGTTGGCCCTTTTCCACGATCATCTTGCCACATTATAATATAATTAGAACCCCCAAATATTTAAAAAATTGTTAACGATAACAAAAAAACAATGTTAAAGATAATATTTACAACAATGTTAAAGACAATAAAAAAATATAATGCAATAAGTACAGGTTTCTTAAAGAGGTGTTGAATAAGAACCTACACACATTTATTCAATGTTTCTATTCAATTCAAATGGTAATCCACTAATAATTCTTCCCCGGGAGCTATCTCTTTTATTGCGCACATGACTACCCGATTCTCTTCTCGTCCCTCAAATATGCAATTTGGTTTTTTTTTTTTGTCTTGGGTCATGTGTTGTTTATAAACCCTACAATATTGTCAGAAGCTTTAGGCATTCCATCAATATAGATAGTCTCTCCCTTATTTTTATCCTTGTTTATTAGTTGTATATAATTTGCGGTAAGTGCATATCTCCGCATACTTCGCATGTACCGGACCAGCTGCATCCAATCATTATAATTGTAACATGGTCCGACATAGTCCATCAATTCAGTTATTGTATTGTATTTTACAATTATTCCATCCATGGAAAATAGCCCCATGCCATGCAAGGAGGATGGTGCAATGTGATATGTCCTATTGTTGACAACGAAGTCAACATCTATAGGAGGTAGTTCCTTAGGTACACATTGCTTCACCAAATGCTTATACTTGAGTGGAACATCTATGTCTCCTATGCTCTCATCATCATAAGAGCATGATCCTCCTTCGGCAAGAAAAAATTTCATGCGTCTACAAAATTTTATTCTGACTTTTTCACCTCTAGTCCTTATTTTCTTATCATATCTACTAGATGCAGTTGCATTTATGGCCTCTATTTGTCCTAAGCTTTCCTCACTCAACGAAGAAATATCTGACAGGTACCTATTTGTTTGTACCTTCGGTTGCATGTGCACGTGTTGTTAGTTAGTAGCCCATCATCATATTCGCAGTTCTAAATAAAAATTTAATATCTTTAGTTTTGGATGCACTATTAGACTAGGGTGCAATTACCAATATTAGTGGTCAACCACCTAATTTAATGTGATATCCCCCTTGATTTTGGACATATTAAGGACATATTAAAAATGTGAAAACACTATGGACATGATAAATTTATCATATGGGTCTAAGAAAAAAATAGTATTAAGGTTGTTGTTTGTTGGATTTGTGTGTAATGAACCTAAACAAAAAAATCTCACTTGAAGTTGAGCAATGCCATAACTTCTAGAAATGGTATAGAAAATATAAATACTAGAGTAGGATAACCAACTAGGCACCCTCTACTCAAGGAAGAGGAACCACATGACACAAAACACCTCTAATTTTTGCTAACCCCCATGTGTTGCATTGTCAACTCCCACAAGGCCATCCTAAACCCCAATACTATAGGGAAACAATAATAGTTTTGTAGGAATCAAATAAACCTAGGGTTGAACATGGGTATCTACCTAATCCATGTTGCATGACAAGCACAGACCACCAAATCCTGACAACAGAAAAAACACAAGCTAAACCATATTGCATGATAAACCTATGGAATTAAATAAGGACTTAAGGGTGGCAAGGGAAGTGGTGGTAAGATAGGGTATCTACCTAATCCATGTTGCATGATAAGTGACACATATTCCACGTGCATTTGGCTGCATGGGCATCATTCATGAAGATGTTATGATGAATTTTTTTTTCATTTAGTATAAAAAATAAGGTGAAACACATTCCCTTAAACCCTACCCTCCCATCATATTAACAATTGACCCCACCATTAGATACTTAGAACCTTAGGACCTCCATCTCAGATACTGACAATACAAATGGAGGTCATGTCTAGGGATTTTATCACAGAGCTAAACGTTATTCATAAGGATATTATGATGAAATTGTTCGTTTGTACGTTGAGAAGAATTGCAACACATTAATGGTTTTGTAAATATTGTCCAAGGGTTGTGTCTTGAATTTCAAGTTTCATCAAAGCAATTTGCAGGATTTTGAGATTGTGAGTAGGCTCTTGAAGAAATCTATGATGAGGATTTTTTTATTCAACATTGCATGGAAAGAAGGAAGAAACTTGATGACACTTTGCAAGCCTATCAAATAATCCCATGGATATGATTTTCAATAAGTTGGTTGAAAGGTATAAGGCAATAAATTATTGGTCGATGTTGTAGAAAAGAAATACCTTCGGAGTGATGATCAACCCATCATATTATCTAAAGAGTTGTCAGAGCATCATGTAGTAGGGGAACAACCCCTAGTCACCTCCATCCCTACAACAAGCCCCACTTCTACCAAATGATTTGGGAATTAGAAGGTATCTCTATGGTCAAACAAGGTCCACTAGAGGCATAACACATGCTTCATTGACATTGTGGCTACAAAAGAAGGAAATAAATGACCTTAATGGATGATTAAGTAAGCAAAAGAAGGTCAAATTCACTTGGAAGGACAAATTTTGATGTTATATTTGATGATGATGAGGTCATCCCTAGTAGGAGGTGATCCAAATGAAAGAAAAATTAATTAATAGAAAAAACTTTAAGTTATTTTTAGGTTGGTCCTAACCTAAATTCACAATTAAACATTGTTTTAAGTTTGTACAGGTTCACCCTAACCCAACGGCTATCTAACCTGTTGATTCACCTTCCAGGTACAATAGATATTCTAGAGTTCTCTCACACCCCACAAGGGAGTGAAATGCCCAGGTGGAGCTAGTGGCTACCCCCTAAAAATCTGGGTGTCATCCGAGCACAACAAAACATCCTTAGAATTCAATGGAAGTTATGAGTTGTGGAGGATATGCACTTTATTCCATCTTTCCATAGCACCATTCATCGTCCAAGGTGTGGAGAAATATGGTTGTCTTGTTGGAGGATGTTCTATAGGAAAATTTCACCAAGAGATTCCATTTTGTTAGACTTGGCACATTTGAGGCATGGATACATGGATTTCATTACATTTTTGTTGCATCATTGATGAAGAGCCTTGTTCGAAAGATTGAAACCAAGGTCCGAAACCCATGGCTAAATGAAGCACTATGTAGAATATGAATGCCACGCTTCAATAGGTGGCTATATCATGACATACGGTAAGAAAAAAAAATACCTACAATGGAGAAAGTTCAGAGTAAGGCATGTGAAAAAAAAAAGAGCTAATGGAGGAACATATTTCTTGAAATTGTGCCATGTGGCATTAGAATGTATCTCTATGGTCAAAAAAGGTCCACTAGAGGCATAACACATGCTTCATTGACATTGTGGCTACAAAAGAAGGAAATAAATGACCTTAATGGATGACTATTTAAGCAAAAAGAAGGTCAAATTCACTTGGAAGGACAAATTTTGATGTTATATTTGATTATGATGAGGTCATCCCTAGTAGGAGGGGATCCAAATGAAAGAAAAATTAATTACTAGAAACAACTTTAAGTTATTTTTAGGTTGGTCCTAACCTAAAGTCACAATTAAACATTGTTTTAAGCTTGTATAGGTTCACCCAAACCCAATGAAAAAAAGAGTATAAGTGCCACATCAAAGGAGAATTGGAACATTTTATGTTGAGCACTCAAAAGGCTTGATGACCATGGCAGTGGTTGGGAGATTTTATAGGAAATATTGTTAAAGGTGTCTCTTTGAAACTATGTTTGGGTGAGCATTAAAAGCCTATGTTGGGGTCCTTGTCATCCTTTCATCTTCTTGTATGTGGTTGAGTATGTTTTCTCGTGCAATCTAAAGCATATGCAACCATTTTGTTGGAAAATGACTAGTTATGGGGCCCATCAGGTTTATGTCTCAAGAGGTGGATGTTCAACTTTGACCCACAAAGGGAACCTACATTCATTCAAAATATAAGGGTATTGTTGCCTGGTTTACCCATTGAGATTTGGAATAACAAGATATTGGAGGGCATAGGAAATACCATTGGCTGATTTGTTTCTTTGGAGGATCGATGTATGGAGAAGGAAGATCGCATGGTTGGGTGTATTTTGGTCGAATTAGACCTTATAGAAGGTCTATTATAAAAATTGTATATGGATACAGAATGGACAAATTGGAAATTCCAACAAAAATTAGAGTGTTGGAAACTCTTTTTTTGTTGTGTGTTTTGTCATGAAGTTGGATGTTTGAAGAATGATCCTCATCAGCTGGCATCTAGAAAGGATTCTACACAACCTAACACATTAACTCCAACAAAATCTCTAGATAAAAGAGGTATGTATATCTCATAAATGTTCTTGCACCTTCATAATGTTCCTAGTGGCTTCTCGATTCCAATTGGTTATGAGGATACTACTAAAAATATGGACTTAACAAGTGATGGTCCTCATTCGATGTTTGAGTCCCTAATTGGATCAAAAAGGGTCGAGGGAAGGTCTGGATCAAAAGAGTCATTATAGGAGTTGGGGGAGATCATTTAGAATAAGATTATTCTGGGGGAATGTAGTGTACCCTATGTATATACAAGATTTGCTTCAAATGATACTAAGTTGGTCCATGTCCAAACGAATAATATTTTGGTCAAAGAGACTAAGTCACAATCCCTTCTACCCACAAATAACCCTAATAAGAAGTCTAAAAAAATTTCCCTAAAGTAATTATGTTTGTTAAGATCATTAAAATAATTCAAGATGGAGCCAAGGGGGTTGGTGGGGGGACTAGCCATGGACAGGAAATGCCTTCTACTGTTGAAATGAAATCAGATATATCATTGGCTAAGTGTCAAGCAAGGAAAGAAGTAAGAGAGGGTAAACAACTCACCATCAATGGGGTCTTTAGAGTAGGGAAGACCTAAAAATTGGTTACAAAATTATCATTATTTCACTAAATTCCAGAGGGGTTGGGGGTGCTCACAAACAATTATCCTTCAAATGATTGTTCTCAATTTACCAACCTAATGTTATGATGCTACAATAAATTTACCAACCTAATGAACAGCTTTGTGTGCATTTAAAACTGTAAAATTCCCACTCAATTATTTTTGGTCTTTCTCTTGGTTTTACTGTGTTGGCCTTTTATCAAAAAATTTGCCACTAAAATGTTTATAGAGGTTGTTATGAATTTACTCATTGTTGTAGCAATTTTATATGAATTCCTGAGTGTGGACTTTTGACAAACACTTGGACTGTAGGATATTTCACACTGTTTGACTACCCAATTTGCAGTTATGGTATTTTAGATGGATTCTTGAAGTGTTTTATATGGTTGGCATAGATTTCATGTTATCCCTCTAATAACATTGTGACCAAGAAAACCCTAGGAACAAAAGTCCAAATTCAAGTATTCCCTAACTCAAATATACAGAATATCTAATTCAAACATGGTGCCCTAGATCGAATATATAGAATATATCATTCAAATGATGATGCATGTGTTCCCTAGACTTTTTAGAATGAAAATTTTGAAAAGGACAGAGTGAGGAAAATTTACTGGAATGGAGTCATTGTTGGTCTAGTTCGCTTCTTTGTCACTCTTTATCTTTGTGGCTCCATATTGAGGTCACTGCATCTCTTGTTGGGATCTTTGTCTACCTCTATGGATTGGGATGAATGCGAATGGGCCGAATGGGGTTGAATAAGTTTAGGGATCAATGCATGCAAATGGGGTCGGCTGAGTTCGAACAGGATAAGTTAGCGTGAATGTGGTTAGAGGTTGGGTTTTGTTCAACTGTGCAATGAGAATGGGGTTAGGTCAGTCGGGTTCTGTTATATATATGTTACATATATAACATATATATGTTATATGTGTAACATATATATAACATATATATGTTTACAATATTTTTATTTTAGAAATATTTTATATAATATATATATTTTTATTTCATAAAAAAAAACTATATTATGTCATATTTTATATATGAATATATTATATAATATATAGTTTTTTTTCATGATATCAACATGTGCCCCTGGTGCAGATCTTGGTGGTAGTAGCAAATATTCAAATGAGAACTTTGAAGAGTGAAGTGGGGAAATGTTTCATGTGAACATCACTTGGACATGGTCGGTTAGTCGATCCTAAGAGATGGGGAATCCTTGTATCAAAGGGTGCACTCTGCATGAACATAGAAAGAGAATTGGGTTAATATTCTTGAACCGAGACATGGTGGTGGATGAAAATGTTAGGAAATCTGGAGATGTCATCGGGGGCCCAGGAAGAGTTATCTTTTCTTTTTAATGACTTTCCCACCCTGAAATCGATTCAACCGGAGATAGGGTCCAACATATGGAAGAGAACCACACGTCTTGCGGTGTTTGGTGCCCCCTTGATGGCCATTGAAAATATGGAGAACTGAGTACCATCCATTCCCGATCGTACTCATATCTGCCTCCTTGGATTTTTCAATGTCCACTAGATTAGCCCCTATAAACATTAACCCCTAATCCCTGTAAAGCACAATTCTAAACCAATGTAACCTTTATCTGACTTGTAACTCCTAATGAGCTTAACTACCATAACCCCTAATACAACATTTGAACATGAATATCACTGAAACAACATCAAAGCCTACCATAACATGGCCCTACAATCTCAAGAATACAAAGTTCATGGTTATGTCAATTGACATAGGTGAAAAGGAAGATGTGTCTAGTGACACCAAAATAACAGGAGAATCATTAGTAGAGAATTGAAAATTCATTATATTAAGAAAACAATTAAGTAGAATGTGTTTGTTGACACAAAGAAAAAAGAATCTATGTCAACCAACACACACTAGAGAAATGAGGAATCAAATGCAAAGAATGTTCAAACTAGCACAAGAGAGAGAATTTGTGTTTATTTCCAAAGAACATGGAAGGCATGATACAAATAAAAAAACTCTAGAATTCATGTTGACCTACACATTATTGAACAATGAGTTGATAGATTTTAAAAGCTATAACTAGGGCTTCAACAAGGTGATCAATGAGAAACTTGGGAAGAATTAATTCTGCATATTCAGAGGTCTATCATGACAATCAATTAGACTATTAATGACATCAATACCAAAAATTTATTGATACGATGAAATGAGTATAGGTTACAAACATTATGATCTTAGACAAGGACGGAGCACAAAAATACATATGGAAATAGGATATCTCTCTCTAACCAATATGTTATTGGATGATGGTTCCATAGTAAACAATATGATGAAGGATACATGGGGAAAGTTAGAGAAATCAAAATTGAGGCCACTAGAGTTGTTGGTTGACAATAAAATCCATCAATCGCTTCGACCAGGTGATCAATGAACATTTCATATTGAATTCATTCAATAAATTCCAAGGATCACTGCAACATTATCAATTGGACTATTAATGATTTCAATTTCATATGGAAATAGAAGATCTTACTCTACCCAATTTAATAATATTAGATGGTTATTATAGAATAATAATTATGATGGAGACAAAAAATAATTAGAGAAACCAAAATTGTGACCACCAAGAAGGAGAAATAGTCATTGATGATTAGTGAGCCAACACGATTGCATTAAAAAAAAGGATAATATTCAATAATTATTGATTTAATAAGTTGCAATAGTGAATGAAGAGTTGGCTATTTCTAGTGAATCCTCTAGAAGCAGGCAAGATGAACTATATGAATGCAAAGGGAAAGGGTAGCATAACTAGAGGATTACTTAGAGGAAATAAATCATTTGATAGTGGATCATTATAGCATTGGAATATGGATAATCTAAGTTTTTTGTTNATTGAATAATTATTGATTTAATAAGTTGCAATAGTGAATGAAGAGTTGGCTATTTCTAGTGAATCTTCTAGAAGCAGGCAAGATGAACTATATGAATGCAAAGGGAAAGGGTAGCATAACTAGAGGATTACTTAGAGGAAATAAATCATTTGATAGTGGATCATTATAGCATTGGAATATGGATAATCTAAGTTTTTTGTTGCTATAATATAGAATCAAAACTAATAATTAAACCCAAAGGGAAGAATCCACTCAAGTGAATGATGAGAAGGAAAATTACCCATCAAACTTGACCAATGTTACCACTGGTAAATGTAAAATTCAATGAAGGTATCCCATGACCATACTAACTAAGTTGTTCTTAAATACAGGGAATGTATACCCACTCAAAAAATTAATGTAGAAATGAAGAATGAACCTCAACACATCATAATGGGAATTGAGTGGAGGATAGAATTCCTAGCTAAGCAATTAACATATTTAAGAATAGAAAGAATTATTTTCATGGTTCTATAAATATGGAAGCTAACTTGTTGTTCAATAGGGGAGTGGGGGAAGTTATCCACACCAAAATATGGAAGCTAAGTCCAAGGCCCCGAGGGGACAAAGGTTGAATTCTAATTTGGTGGGAATATTCCATTAGAAAAATCGTTTCCTTTCTTAAATGTTATGGTAGATAGTTGACGACATTTAGAAGAATAAAATACAAGGCAATATTGGAAGAGCTCAAGGAAATTTCAAGAATGCCTCACCTTATCCCCTCAGTGAATAACAACTGACCAAACAATGACAAATAATAAAGGTTGATGAGACATATAAAGTAAGGGGG
>JASDQU010208664.1:12896-28116 GCA_032191745.1 Picea mariana | reverse complement strand
TTTTCTTATATGTCTTGAAGAATTACATTCATTGGAAGCATGAACTTCCTTTGTTTTCCAGCTGCAACTGGAAGGAGGCTCCAACCTCCTAGTTTCTCAGGATACAACCTGAGGGAAGATCCAACTCCCCAATTCTATTGCTACAATCAGAAGGAGGCTACAACCCCCTATGTTCTTCGAATACAACTGAAAGGTGGCTACAACCACCTGTCCTTGCCTCGTCCAACTGCCATGACATATAAGTAGAATTATGGAACCACTGGCACATTATCACTGTGAGATATACTGTTGTAAACCTATACCAATCAGCCTGCACCAAATAACCTGTACCAATAACCTAAACCATGCATCAACCATACATCAAATTGTACCTCAACCTATAATCAACCTGTACCATAAAAAAGTGCATCAACCATGCACCAACCTGTACCAAACAACCTGTAATCAACCCATACCATAACAAAGTGCATCAACCATGCACCAACCTATACCTCAACCTGTACCATAAACAAGTGCAACAACCATGCACCAAACCTGGTTGAAATAGAAAACCATCGGCAAAGAAACTCGTGCAAAGAATATAACACATACCCAACATCACTGTGAGATATACTGTTGTAAACCTGTACCAATCAAACTGCACCAAATAACCTGTACCAATAACCTGAACCATGCATCAACCATACATCAACCTGTACCTCAACCTATAATCAACCTGTACCATAAAAAAGTGCATCAACCATGCACCAACCTGTACCAAACAACCTGTAATCAACCCATACCATAAAACAGTGCATCAACCATGCACCAACTTGTACCTGAACCTGTACCATAAACAAGTGCATCAACCATGCACCAAACCTGTACAAATAACCTGTCACAACAACTTGTCCAAACAACTTATCACAACAACCTATTTCATCAATATTATCAACCAAATCAGATCTACTCACCAATATCAATCACCAAGATAGCTCTCAAATATGTGCATCAATCAAGTATAACACAACAACTCATAATCATCACCAAGATCAATATGTGCTTCTAATAATACATGTTACATCATCCATAAACCATGTGTCAACAATACTACTAACAAGTGCCTCCAACCATGTACTAAGTATGTACCAATCATATATCAACTACTCATCAACTATGACTCATCAATATGTACCAACATCATCAACTATACGCCTCATGTATGTGCCAACTCATCAACTACTTGTCTCAACCATGTACCTGACATGTACCTCAACCAAATTCCCTCATCAATTTCATCATCCAAATCTATTTGTAACTCTGTAATATACCTGGTGTATATGATCACATACTTGCAAACCTTCCTTAACTTTAACAACAAGAGACTATCATTTTCATCAAACTTTTCTTTAGTCTCACATGAATAGTTTTGGATTAGTCAAAAACCCTAACTTGAAATAATAATAAATTTGTACCTGTATTGAATAAAGATATGAAACTGATACAAAATGTTCTTCAGTGTGTTTTATGCAATTCCTCCAGTTTTCACTACTTGAAACCTCTCAGAAAAGGAGTTATTACAAAAATGGCATACCTTGCTGAATTCTAGCTTATTCTAGAGAGATACCTTATAAAGCGTGCCCCGCACATAATATTTGTGGAATTGATATGAAAATATTAAACAAAATATTGAATAATGTACTCTAAAAAAAACATTGTTTCTTACTGAATTTGGATCTGTTATGAATAATTTATGGCGTTTTTACCCGAAACACTTGTTTTAGAATAGTTTCAGGACTAGCCACAAACCCTATTTTCCACGGAGTGTAACTCCAAAAATACAACGACCCACAAGATGAATTTTTTAACACATATACTTGGATATGTTTCCTCAATGGAAAAGTAATTTTAGGGTCTGAATAATTATAGAAAAAACATTATTGCGAAAATGGTGAGATGACTTGTAAATAACATACCTTAGAAAGCATCATGAAAAGAATTTATCCTTCCTTGAATTCCAACCTTCTTTTCTTCACCTTCCCTCAGAAATTCAGCTTAGATATCCTTTGGTTACCTCAGACACCTATATATATTCAATATTCTCAAGTGTGATCTAAAATGAGAGATCCTTGCCTCTTATTTATACTCTCCAAGTAGCTTCCTTAAAAACATCTTCTAGGTCACTTTACCCACTTTCCTAGTTTTAGGGTTAACCCACTTCTAATTTCTCCATTAAATTTATTACTTATATAATGTATTTTGTATTCACTTTGAATTATAGTACACTCATCACTTCACTTCATTATTTACCTTCTAAAATATCTTAAACCTCTTTGACTACTTTGACCTTTCGGGGCTTCTAGATGACATATGAGGGTCCTCCAACTTCGTAAGGCCATAACTCTCAAACCATGAGGAGTTATGTAAAGTTACACATACCACCAGAAATGGAATGACATGTACTATCAATATAGAATAGTATTACCTGAAAATATATCAAAAATCATACCATTATCCATCAAACAAACTTGGTTCCATTACCCAAACTTAGGTTCTCCAACTTCTCATGGCCATAACTCTCTAACCGTGAGGAGTTATGTGATGTTTTACATACCACCAGAAATGGAAAGACATGTAATATCCATATAGAATATTATTACCTTCAAATATATTAAAAATCATACCATTATACATGAAATAACCTTGGGTCCATTACCCAAACCTTTGTGCTACTAGAATTCGCTACCAGACTTTCTCCAAGGGTTGAAATCAATCTACAATATCACTCTCCAATGGTTGACATCAATGAAAACCAACAATCCATACCAGCTATCCGTCAACCTAAGCTAACTGTCTGATAGGAATTTGAGGTACTTCCACCACTGTTGGGGTTATATATGGGGGTTAGGGGTGGAACTGTACTTGATTGAGAGACCAACTATATCTGGGGTATCGGTGGGGGTCCCCCCAATGACTGAGAGGGAACAACAGGATAAGACTGTTGATGAGTGGGGGGAGGTTAATAAGACATCCCACCATATGGTTGAGGATATTGTTTTGTACCATAAGTAGGTAATGGGTGGCCGTAAGTGTTGAGGTGTGTCATAGAACCAATCAACCCATCCAGAGTGTGATAAACCCCAAGTTTGTCATGGCCAAATGGTATGGGTCTGGGTGCATCAGAAAATACTATGTACAAGTAAGTTGATTGGGCATATATGAGGTCAAATTGTTGGGGATTTCCAATGGATTTCTCGTCTGATTGAGGAAAAGTGGATGCTACATCCTTTTCGATTACATGGACAAGTGATTTAAAAAACCAATCAAGACATTGCTCTCTGTTGGTTTCTTCTTTACACAAACTACATCACCGACACCATTCATGGATGTGGTCGACAATATGGATAGTAGTGTTTTCTTTGAACTTGGAGAGAAGTTCTAAGCTAGTATCATGATGAATTGGTAATTGGAAAAAGGACAAAAAGGCCTTTGCCAATGATTCAAAGGTGATATGGGACCCTGATTTGTCATCCACATACCATTTGGTTGATCAACCAATGAGGGTTCATTGAAATAACCTCAAGCAGATGGAATCATCCATGATGTTATTTGAGGAGCACCATAAGTGGAAGGTCATAACATGATTGGCGAGGTCTTCCCCTGGTTTTTCTTCAAACTTCAGAATTTCTGAAGGCAATTTCGTAGGCATATTGGGCCAAGTGGCATCATGCAAAATGGGGTCATTTGTGAGTTTGGTTAAATCATGAATGTTGAGGGATTCCAAGTATGGAAAAGGGGGATTCGACAGAGGATTAGTTCCAACCATTGTGTGTGTAGGTAGTGGACCTATCCCTTGAGAGGGATTTGGTGGGTTTGTACTTACTCTTTGAGAATAATTTTTACCCCTACCTCCTTATGAAGGATAACCAATAGATGGATTTCCTTGGGTATTTGAACCAAGAAAAGTGGAACCAAGTAAATCCAATCCCAAGATAGTAACACTCACTAGGGTGTGAGATGTTTGAGTCGGTGAGTTGGCAAGACTAGAGACTCCTCCTAGAATAGGAGGGAGATTCTGCAAGCATCTAGAAAGACGAAGATTATGTGGTTCCCCTATGGTTCCGACTAGCAAAGTGAATTTGTGCCAATGGTGACAAGAGAGAAATAAATGAACAAGAGATTTCTATATTTTTTACCTTCACAAAATAATATAACTCACAATTTCATGTAATCAAATGAACATTATACATAAATCAACTGTCAAATAAATAAGAATGTGTATAGGTGGATTTTTTCCACGTGGGGGAAAAACAAAAAACAATTCTCGTGTCCTAAAATACCTATCGTCCTTCCTCTTAATTTAACACTGGGCCTTACAATAGCACTCGAAAGTGGGGTCTTAATCCACCAGAAGAGGAACAAGTGAAGTTTGAAGTAGTCAGTTATAATGAGGGGTAGAGGGTGCATATCCCGAAAGAGATGGCAATATTTTCCAATAGCCACACAAAATATGACCAAGGTGTGATTGCAACCCACAATCGCCACCTAGGTGGATATCCTATTTTTTCCCACTAATTACCTTGGTCAAAGTACGATATTTAGATTTTTGTCCTAAAAAACAGGTCACGGGCTGGATACCCTCACAAGAGTTGGGTGACTCAAGGAGGGATACACAGAACAACTGGACCTCAGCCTTCGACCCTTCACAGGTATCTCCCTGCCTTGTGGTATATGAACACTTGACTTGGAGGATTTGAAATATCCCTATTCTCAACTTCTATTGTTTCAAAATGTGAGAACCTAATAACGGGGGATTATTCGGATGCTTACCCTGAGATCCTATCTAGACTAAACATTTATTTTGGGCACCTCTTGTGGAGAAAAATTTAGTGTGTTCTTAGAGAATTTTTAGATGGAGTGGGCTAAGAGATTGGGGTCATGGTCCAACCTTGTTTGAATTAAATTGGTGTGGATAATTTCTAAAGAAGTAGTCAGATCTTTCAGAGTTCCTTTTGAAGTACTTTGTGGGTACTAAAAAAAAAAAAATCTTACTTTGACCTACACTATTCTAATAGAAATTATGTGTGTGATGAGTGGCTTTATGTGTAAGAAAGTGAAAAGTGTGCAAAATATTTAATAAATTAAGTGTAAGATTACAACATGTGGACTTCTTGTGGTCCTTACAAATTTTCTTACCTAGCTTACTAAGTTCTTTGGTACAACCTTGCGGAATATTTAAGTCCCTAGAGAGATATCAATGTGGACATATGGGTCCTTACTTGATCCTTTAAAATCCCTAGAATGTTGTCTATAATAGAAAATCTTTTGAAACTATCCTAGGATTGTAGAGATGTGGGCATGTATGGGCTCATTACTTGATCTTTTAAACTTCCCTAGAGTGTTCTCTAAACTAGAAATCTTTTTGAAACTATCCTAAGATTGTAAACATGTGGGAATGTATGGGCCCATACAAATATTTTAAGATAATTTTCAAAACTACGAGGTAGCCAAAGGGGGTTTTGTCCTCACCTAATGATTTTAAGGGAGATGAAATTTCCTTTTAATCACCTTTTCTGATTCCTGAGATCACACTTGGGTGCAGGGGAAGAGCATACTTTGGGGGTAAAAATTGATTTCTAGTCCCAAATTATTTGATTATGTTTGAAAAAGCAATAACCTTAACTCAAAGTTTTAAATTCCAAATGAGCCATCCATGTGGAAACAAATAAAATAGAAGAATTGTGATTCTTTTTATCCCTATGTGCTTATGTTATCTAACCTTCCTTGGAAGAAAATGCTCTATCTCTATGATCTAGGTGGATATCGGAGGTCACCCACCTTTCCCGACTGGCTCAAAAAAAAATTCTGGCAAATTTGACAATTTACTATTTTTAGCAGTTTTTAACTTCCGGGGCCATTTTGAGGGCCCCAATGAAGGTTTTTCGAGATAGAGGTTATAAATTATAGCTGAAGGCATTATTGAGCCCCCAAAATGAATCTCCTCAACAATACATTTCCAACGATCTATCACACGCCTAAAACAGATATCGTATGCAAAAGTTACGACCTCGGGAAGTTGATGAACTCACTTACCCAAACGGGGCCCACATGACTTTTGGTGCTTCATCTCCTAGGGTTAGGTTTTTGGATGTATAGGGTTTTTGGAATTCCTATTTATTGTAAAAAGGCCTTCAGAGACTCATTGTAACCATCCTCTTGCGAATGCGAGTAGCCGTGACATCTCTTTTCAGAGATAAGCTACCACCATTCTAGCAAGTCTTTCACTCTGTATTTTTACAGTCTCTGTACATTTATTTCATTAACAGAAATCGTGTATTGCTGTATCTCCATGTTTATGGCTGCATATCTAATATATTTCTGTTATATTATTGAATATCTATGATATCTCTGTGCATTTCTTTATTATATCTCCGATCTCATTTCGTGTCGAAAATAATCTGGATCAGTGGTATCAGAGAAGGTTGTTCTTGGTCATTTTTTTCAGTGCATGTCCCCGACGAGGTCTAAGTATAGCAAGTTGGGTCTTGAGCTTGTCTCTCTTGAGGACAATCTCTCTAGCACACCCAATAAACCCTCAATGGCAGAAGAAAATAAATATGATGGAGCAGATGATCCTATCAGTTTATGGCTTGAGCAAGCTCTCACACGACATAGGGACGAAATGATGGAGAATTTTTCCCACATCCTTCAATGCCTGCCGATAGAAACAGGAGCATCTTCATCAAGCGGCCACTTTGGAGGCACCTTGCCTTTTAAGGTACAAGTTAATTTTGATATTCCTATATTTGAAGGATAGATAGATGCAGAAGCCCTAGACAAATGGTTAAATCTGCTTGAAGGTTATTTCTCTGTTCACAAATTTTCCGACAAAGAAAATATCACCTTCGCACTCCTTAAATATTTCCCCCATGTCAAACATTGGTGAGAAACTTATTGGGAGCAGAGTTCCACATAGGAGTTTGAAATCTATGGGGCTGATCCCACTTGGGATTTTTTTGTGGATGCGGTAAAGGAACAATATTACCCTATTGGAAACTATGAAGACCAGTACATGAGATGGACCATACTGCGGCAAGAGAGGGGCCAAGCAGTTACAGAGTTCACCAATACCTTCCATACCTTGTGCACCAAGATGGGTATCAAAGAATCTGAATGAAATTTGGTTCTGAAATACCATGGGGCTCTACATAGATACATCCAAACTAAAATGGATTTTCTGGACATCTCATCACTTGGTGCTGCCTATCGATATGTTGTTGAAATCGAGCAGAAATTTAAGCACAAAAAAAAATAGTATTTTGGCACTGCAAATCCACAACAACCAAAGTATGACAAAGACGTCCCTAACAAACAGTCTCCCAAAAACCAAGCCACATGAAAATAAGGGTCACGGGAAGACAAAGAAGGACACCAGAAAATGGTGTGATTTCCACAAAATCCCCTAGCACAACATCAATGAATGTCTCTCAAAACAATCATTGGTGGCCGAGATCAAAGACAAGGAGTTGAATCTTGATTTAGAATCTAATTTTGAAAATATTGGTAAAGGATAGATCATTGACGCATACCCCACTGCTATTGTCCCGACTGCAACAATTCAACTAGAAGAACCAACAGATCCTAAAGAGGGGGAGTGCCTTTTTAATTCACAGATGTGGCTGAAGGGGACCCCGCTGCATTTTATTGTTGATAGTGGAAGCCAGAAGAACCTCATCTCATCAGAGGTCGTCAAAAAATTGGGATTGTCGACAACACCACACCTGTAGCCATACAACATCGACTGGCTTTGGCAAGGACAAGATATTCATGTCAGTGAGCAATGTCAATTTTCATATGGAATCCAACCCTTCAAGGATGAGGTATTATGTGATGTTACCCCTCTAGATGTCTGTGATGTTCTCTTAGGCCAACCATATATGTGGAAGCACCATGTTGTTTATGAGTCTCGACCCCGCAGTGTCATTTTTTCTCTAGGGGGTCATGTCTATAGAATACCAGAGGTAGTTATGACTACTGTTCCACCTAAAAAGTGTTGCAAGGTAGTATGTCATACTGCAAAATTTAGCTTCTTCACAATCTGTTCAAAATGGGAATAGAAGGACACTACAACCACTACAGCTTCACCCCAAGCACCTTCTATCCAATAGAAGCAGGTCAACAAGGTTGCAACAAAGTGAAAAGATTCCTTCTGCACACTTTCCTCTCATGTAGCCTGACTTGTTGAACATCCTCAACCTCAACAGGTTCGTAACAGACTTCCACAAACTGAGCAATGTGACATCTCCAGAAGGGCAAGCAGCTCACCAAGATGCAGATTTAGAAAACGCTTTACCCTCTCCCCTGGGAACTCAACTTAATGGAGACCATTTCTTACTAAAGAGGGAGGATTTATCCAGGTGGATATCGGAGTCCATCCACCTTTTTCGACTGGCTCAAAACAATTTTCTGACAAATTTGACAATTTACTATTTTTAGCAGTTTTTAACTTCCGGGGCCATTTTGAGGGCCTCAATGAAGGATTTTCGAGATTGAGGTTCTCAATGATAGTTGAAGGAATAATTTATCCCCCAAAATTAATCTCCTCAAAAATACCTTTCCAACGAGCTATCACACGCCTAAAACAGAGATCGTATGCAAAATTTATGACCCCGAGAAGTTGATGTACTCATTTACCCAAACGGGGCCCACATGACTTTTGGCGCTTCATCTCCTAGGGTTAGGTTTTTGGATGTCTATGGTTTTTGGCATTCTTGTTTATTGTAAAAAGGCCTTCTGAGCCTCATTGTAACCATCTTCTTGCAAATGCAAGTAGCCATCACACCTCTTCTCAGAGATAAGCTGCCACCATTCTAGCGAGTCTTTCACTCTGTATTTTTACAGTCTCTGTACATTTCTTTCATTAATAGAAATCGTGTATTACTGTATGTCCATGTTTATGGTTTCATCTCTGATATATTTCTGTTATATTATTGAATATCTATGATATCTCTGTGCATTTCTTTATTATATCTCTGATCTCATTTCGTGCCGAAAATAATCTAGATCAGTGGTATCAGAGCAGGTTGTTCTTGGTCATTTTCTTTAGTGCATGTCCCCGATGAGGTATGAGTATAGCAAGTTGGGTCTCGATCTTGTCTCTCTTAAGGACAATCTCTCTCGCACACCCAAGAAACCCTTAATGGTGGAAGAAAATAAAAGCGATGGACCAGACAATCCTATTAGTTTGTTGCTTGAGCAAACTCTCACGTGACAGAGGGACAAAATGATGGAGAATTTTTCCCACATCCTTCAACACCTGCCGATAGCAACAAATGCATCTTCAGCAAGCGACCACTTTGGAGGAACCTCACCTTTCAAGGTATAAGTTAATTTTGATATTACTGTATTTGAAGGACAGATAGATGTAGAAGCCCTAGACAAATGGTTAAATTTGTTAGAAGGTTATTTCTTTGTTCACAAATTTTCCGACAAAGAAAAGATCACCTTCGCACTCCTTAAAGCTCTCCCCCATGTCAAACATTGGTGGGAAACTTATTGGGATCAGAGTTCCACATAGGAGTTTGAAATATATGGGGCCGATCCCACTTGGGATTTTTTTGTGGATGCGGTAAAGGAACAATATTACCCTATTGGCAACTATGATGACCAGTACATGAGATGGACCACACTACGGCAAGAGAGGGGCCAAATAGTTTTGGAGTTCACCAATACCTTCCGTACCTTGCACACCAAGCTAGGTATCAAAGACTCTAAATGACATTTGGTTTTGAAATACCGTGGGGCTCTACACAGATACATCCAAACTAAAATGGATTTTCTGGACATCTCATCACTCGGTGCTGCCTATCGATATGCTATTAAAATCGAGTATAAATTTAAGCACCAGAAAAATGATATTTTGGTTTTGCAAATCTGCAACAACCAAAGTATGACAAAGATGTCCCCAACAAATAGTCTCCCGAAAACCAGTCCAAGCCACATGAAAAGAAGGGTCATGGGAAGACAAAGGACACCGAAAAATTGTGTGATTTCCAAAAAATCCCCCAGAACAACACCAATGAATGTCACTCAAAACAATCATTGGTCACTGAGATCAAAGACAAGGAGCTGAATCTTGATTCAGAATATGATTCTAAAAATAATGGTAAAGGAAAGATCATTGATGCAAACCCCACTGCTATTGTTGTGACCGCAACAATTCAACTAGAAGAAGCAACATATCTTGAAGAGGGGGAGAACCTTTTTAATTCATAGATGTGGGTGAAGGGGACCTCGATGGATTTTATTATTGATAGCAGAAGCCAGAAGAACCTCATCTCAGCAGAGGTCGTCAAACAGTTGGGATTGTTGACAACACCACACCGCAATCATACAACATCGGGTGGCTTTGGCAAGGACGAGATCTTCGTGTCAGCCAGCAATGTCGATTGTCATATGGCATCCAACCCTTCAAGAATGATGTATTATGTGATTTTTCCCCACTAGATGCCTGTGATGTTCTCTTGGGCCAACCATATATGTTGAAGTGCCACGTTGTTTATGAGTCTCGACCCCACAGTGTCATTGTTTCTCTAGGGGGTCATATCTACAGAATACTAGAGGTAGTTATGAATACTATTCCACCTAAAAAGTTCCACAAGGTAGTATCTCATACTGCAAACTTTAGCTTCTTCACAATTTGTTCAAAATCAGAATAGAAGGACACTGCAACCACTACAGCTTCGCCTCAAGCACCTTCTATCCAATAGAAGTAGGTTGACAAGGTTGCAGCAAAGCGAAAATATTCCTTCTGCACACCATCCTCTCATGTAGCCCAAATTTTTAAACAGCCTCAGCCTCAACAGGCTCATGACAGACTTCCACAAACTGAGCAGCGCGACGTCTCCAGAAAGGCAAGCAGCTCACCAAGATGCAGATTCAGAAAACGCTTTTCCCTCTCCCCCAGGAACTCAATGCAGTGGATACCATTGCTTCCTAATGAGGTAGGATTGGTCCAAGTGGATATCGGTGGCCACCCACCTTTTCTGAATGGCTCAAAATAGTTTTCTGGCAAATTTGACAATTTACTATTTTTAGCAGTTTTTAACTTCCGGGGCCATTTTGAGGGCCCCAATGAAGGTTTTTTGAGATTGAGATTCTCAATGATAAATGAAGGAATTATTGAGCCTCTAAAATGAATCTCCTCGAATTTACCTTTCCAACGAGCTATCACACACCTAAAACGGAGATCATATGCAAAAGTTATGACCTCGGGAAGTTGATGTACTCACTTACCCAAATGGGGCCCACATGACTTTTGGCGCTTCATCTCCTAGGGTTAGGTTTTTGGATATCTAGGGTTTTTGAAATTCCTATTTATTGTAAAAATGCCTTCATAGCCTCATTATAACCCTCTTCTTGCGAATGCAAGTAGCCATCACATCTCTTCTCAAAGATAATCTGCCACCATTCTAGCGAGTCTTTCACTCTATATTTTTATAGTCTCTGTACATTTATTTCATTAATAGAAATCATGTATTACTATATCTTCATGTTTATGGTTGCATCTCTGATATATTTTTGTTATATTATTGAATATCTGCAATATATCTGTGCATTTCTTTATTATATCTCCGATCTCATTTCGTGCCGAAAATAATTTGGATCAGTGGTATTAGAGCAGTCTCTTCTTGGTCAATTTTTTCAATGCATGTCCCCGACGAGGTATAAGTATAACAATTTGGGTCTCGATCTTGTCTCTCTTGAGTACAATCGCTCTCACACACCCAAAAAACCCTCAATCGCGGAAGAAAAGAAAAATGATGGAGCAGACGATCCTATCAGTTTGTTGCTTGAGCAAGCTCTCACGCGACAGAGGGACAAAATGATGGAGAATTTTCCCCACATCCTTCAACACCTACCGATAGCAGCAGGCGCATCTTCATCAAGTGGACAGTTTGGAGGCACATCGCCTTTCAAGGTACAAGTTAATTTTGATATACCTGTATTTGAAGGACAGATAGATGCAGAAGCCCTAGACAAATGGTTAAATCTGCTAGAAGGTTATTTCTCTGTTCACAAATTTTCCAACATAGAAAAGATCACCTTCGCATTCCTTAAATCTCTCCCCCATGTCAAACATTGGTGCGAAACTTATTGGGAGCAGAGTTCCACATAGGAGTTTGAAATATATGGGGCTGATCCCACTTTGGATTTTTTTTTGGATGCGGTAAAGGAACAATATTACCCTATTGGCAACTATGAGGACTAATACATGAGAT
This sequence comes from Picea mariana, assembly GCA_032191745.1. NCBI lineage: Eukaryota > Viridiplantae > Streptophyta > Pinopsida > Pinales > Pinaceae > Picea > Picea mariana. The sequence goes on along the minus strand of JASDQU010208664.1, from coordinate 15,856 downwards.
GGACCACACCGCAACAAGAGAGGGGCCAAGAAGTTCCAGAGTTGACTAATACTGTCCATACCTTGCGCACCAAGCTAGGTATCAAAGACTTCGAATGACATTTGGTTCTGAAATACCGTGGGGCTCTACACAGATACATCCAAACTGAAATTGATTTTTTGGACATCTCATCACTCGATGTTGCCTATTGATATGTTGTTAAAATCGAGCAGAAATTTAAGAACTAGAAAAAATGGGATTTTGGTTCTGCAAATTCACAACAACCAAAGTATGACAAAGACGTCCCTAACAAACAATCTCCCAAAAACTAGTCCAAGCCACATGAAAAGAAGGGTCACGGGAAGACAAAGAAGGACACTGGAAAATGGTGCAATTTCCACAAAATCCCCTGGCACAACACTGATGAATGTCGCTCAAAACAGTCATTGCTGGCCGAGATCAAAGACAAGGAGCTGAATCTTGATTCAGAATCTGATTTTGAAAATACTGGTAAAGTATAAATCATTGACATAGACCCCACTACTATTGTCGAGACCACAACAATTCAAACAGAAGAACCAACAGATCCTGAAGAGGGGGAGCATCTTTTTAATTTACAGATGTGGGTGAAGGGGACCTTGCTGCATTTTATTGTTAATAGCGGAAGCCAGAAGAACCTCATCTCAGCAGAGGTCGTCAAATAGTTGGGATTGTTGACAACACCACACTCGCAACCATACAACATCGGGTGGCTTCGACAAGGATGAGATCTTCGTGCCAGTGAGAAATGTCGATTGTCATATGGCATCCAACCCTTCAAAGATGAGGTATTATGTGATGTTGCCCCACTAGATGTCTGTGATGTTCTCTTGGGCCAACCATATATGTGGAAGCGCCACGCTGTTTATGAGTCTCAACCCCATAATGTCATTGTTTCTCTAGGAGGTCATCTCCACAGAATACCAGAGGTAGTTCCGACTATTGTTCCACCTAAAAGGTGCCGCAAGGTAGTATCTCATACTGCAAAATTCAACTTCTTCACAATCTGTTCAAAATGGGAATAGAAGGACACTGCAACCACTACAAATTCACCCCAAGCACCTTCTATCCAATAGAATCAGGTCGACAAGGTTGCAACAAAGTGAAAAGATTCCTTCTACACACCGTCCTCTCATGTAGCCTGACTTGTTGAACAGACTCAGCCTCAACAGGTTCGTGACAGACTTCCACAAACTGAGCAGCGTGACGTCTCCAGAAAGGCAAGCATCTCACCAAGATGAAGAATCAGAAAACGCTTTTCCCTTTCCCCCGGGAACTGAAAGCAATGGATACCATTGCTTCCTAAGGAGGGAGGATTGATCCAAGTAGATATCGGTGTCCACCCACCTTTCTCGATTGGATCAAAATAGTTTTCTAGTAAATTTGACAATTTACTATTTTTAACAGTTTTTAACTTCCGGGGACATTTTGAGGGACCCAATGAATGTTTTTCAATATAGAGTTTCTCAATGATATCTAAAGGAATTATTGATCCCCCAAAATGAATATCCTCGACAATACCTTTCCAACGAGCTATCACACGCCTAAAACGAAGATCGTATGCAAAAGTTACAACCCTAGGAAGTTAATGTACTCACTTACCCAAACAAGGCCCACATGAATTTTGGCACTTCATCTCCTAGGGTTAGGTTTTTGGATGTCTATGGTTTTTGGCATTCCTGTTTATTGTAAAAAGGCCTTCAGAGCCTCATTGTAACCATCTTCTTGCAAATGCAAGTAGCCCTCACATCTCTTCTCAGAGATAAGTTGCTACCATTCTAGCAAATCTTTCACTCTGTATTTTTACAGTCTTTGTACATTTCTTTCCTTAATAGAAATCGTGTATTACTGTATCTCCGTGTTTATGGTTGCATCTCTGATATATTTCTGTTATATTATTGAATATCTATGATATCTCACTGTATTTCTTTATTATATCTCTGATCTCATTTCGTGCCGAAAATAATCTGGATCAGTGGTATCAGAGTAGGCTGTTCTTGGTAACTTTTTCAGTGCATGTCCCCGACGAGGTCTGAGTATAGAAAGTTGGGTCTTGAGCTTGTCTCTCTTGAGGATAATCGCTCTCGTACACGCAAGAAACCCTCAATGGCGGAAGAAAATAAAAATGATGGAGCAGACGATCCTATCAGTTTGTTGCTTGAGCAAGCTCTCAAGTGATAGAGGGAAGAAATGATGGAGAATTTTTCCCACATCCTTCAACACCTGCCTATAGCAATAGGATCATCTTCATCAAGTGGCCACTTTGGAGGCACTTCGCCTTTTAAGGTACAAGTTAATTTTGATATTGCTGTATTTGAAGGACAAATAGATGCAGAAGCCCTAGACAAATGGTTAAATCTACTAGAAGGTTATTTCTCTATTCACAAATTTTCCGACAAAGAAAAGATCACCTTTGCACTCCTTAAAGATCTCCCCCATGTCAAACATTGGTGGGAAACTTATTGGGATCAGAGTTCCACATAGGAGTTTGAAATATATGGGGCCATCGCACTTGGGATTTTTTTGTGGATGCGGTAAAGTAACAATATTACCCTATTGGCAATTATGAAGACCAGTACATGAGATGGACCACACTGCGACAAGAGAGGGGCCAAGTAGTTTTAGAGTTCAGAAATACCTTCCATACATTGTGCACCAAGCTGGGTATTAAAGACTCCGAACAACATTTGGTTCTGAAATACCATGGGGCTATACAAAGATACATCCAAACTGAAATTGATTTTCTGGACATCTGATCACTCGGTGATGCCTATTGATATGCTATTAAAATCGACTAGAAATTTAAGCACCAGAAAAAATGGGATTTTGGTTCTACAAATACGCAACAACCAAAGTATGACAAAGACGTCCCTAACAAACAGTCTCTCGAAAACTAGTCCAAGCCACATGAAAAGAAGGGTCACGGGAAGACAAAGAAGGAC
>JASDQU010208664.1:0-12467 GCA_032191745.1 Picea mariana | reverse complement strand
ATGGCATCCAACCCTTCAAGCATGAGGTATTATGTGATGTTTCCCCACTAGATGTCTGTGATGTTCTCTTGGGCCAACCATTTATGTGGAAGCGCCACGCTGTTTATGAGTCTCGACCTCACAGTGTCATTGTTTCTCTAGAGGGTCATCTCTACAGAATACTAGAGGTAGTTTCGACTTCTGTTCCACCTAAAAAGTGCCAAAAGGTAGTATCTCATACTGCAAAATTCAACTTCTTCACAATCTGTTCAAAATGGCAACAAAAGGACATTGCAACCACTACAACTTCGCCCCAAGCACCTTCTATCCAACAGAAGCAGGTCGACAAGGTTACAACAAAGAAAAAATATTCCTTCTCACTTTCCTCTCATGTAGCCCAACTTGTTGAACATCCTCAGCCTCAACAAGTTCATGATAGACTTCCACAAACTGAGCAGTGCGACGTCTCCAGAAAGGCAAGCAACTTACCAAGATGCAGATTCAGAAAACTCTTTTCCCTCTCCCCCGGGAACTCAACGCAATGGAGACCATTTCTTCCTAAGGAGGGAGGATTGATCCAGGTGGATATCGGTGTCCACCCTCCTTTTTGGACTGGCTCAAAACAGTTTTCTAGCAAATTTGACAATTTATTATTTTTAGCAGTTTTTAACTTCCGGGGCCATTTTGAGGGCCCTAATGAAGGTTTTTTGAGATCAAGGTTTTCAAAGATAGTTGAAGGCATGATTGAGCCCCCAAAATTAATCTCCTTGACAATAAATTTCCAACGAGCTATCACACGCCTAAAATGAAGATCTTATGCAAAAGTTACGACCTCGGGAAGTTGATGTACTCACTTACCCAAACGTGGCCCTCATGACTTTTGGTGCTTCATCTCCTAGGGTTAGATTTTCTTATGTCTAGGGTGTTTGGAATTCTTGTTTATTGTAAAAAGGCCTTCAGAGCCTCATTGTAACCATCTTCTTATGAATGTGAGGGGCCGTCACATCTCTTCTTAGAGATAAGCTACCACCATTCTAGCGGGTCTTTCACTCTATATTTTTATAGTCTCTGTACATTTCTTTCATGAATAGAAATCATGTATTACTGTATCTCTGTGTTTATGGTTGCATCTTTGATATATTTCTGTTATATTATTTAATATCTGTGATATCTTTGTGCATTTCTTTATTATATCTCCGATCTCATTTCGTGCCGAAAATAATCTGGATCACTCTAAGTGAAGTGTGATTGCTTTAAAAAGTACAGGAAATTAAAATGTGAAGGCAAGGGGCCCTCAAACCACTCAGTAAACCCTTGCAATTTGAAAAAAATGAACTTGTGCGTGGGCTATAGTTCTGTCAGGTACGCCAAGTGTGTAGAATGTGCATAATTCATGGGTTTATGAAATCTCTTACATGCACAGAGCTCAAAATGCGCATCTATGTGCTTTGAAAGCCACACACTTCTTGTCACATGTCAGTAAATAAATTTCAAGATGAAATTCTCTTGCCTCAACTCTGAATTCTAAATTTGGAAGACTTGACTAGGCCGGTTTTGGTACCTGCATAGCCAAACAATTATAAATAAGTGCTCTTAAGACTTAAATAGGGAGGAATTTGGTTCACATCCCTAGTATGGTCTCCAATTTGTTGTGTTGGTTTTTCCACACGGGTGAGCAAAAACACAACACTTACTTGCCTAGTTAAGTCAGCTAAACAAGACATAGATTTGTGAGTTGATTAGATAACCAAATACACATGAAACAAGGAAATAAGAATAAAAACAAAAATAAATAAATGTTAGAGAAGCTTTCAAGAACTAGAACCATGAAAAACAAAAAATGGCAATCATATAGCTACCAATGGATCAATATATTGATAGGATAGCACCGTAGAGAAAGGCAGGGACTTATGAATCCCCTCTTCCTCCTTGGGAGGGCTCTTGAATTCTCTAATAGATCTAATAGAGAGTTCTTCTCTTCATACAATGGCAAGTAACAATGGTGAAGAAATACAATGCCAATCCTCTCAAGAAGTGAGTGGAATGGACCTTGCTATAGTGCTTGAATAATTCAAAGAGAAAAGATGATTCTCGAAGAAGAATTCTTGCAGCATAACAATACCTTGAAGTTCTTTTTTTCTTAGCACACCCATGGCAGATATTTATAGTATCCATTCATGGCAAGATATAACTGGTTCATGAATTGAACAAGGGGCCTTTTAGGGCACTTCCTTGTCCTTGACCAACCTCCAAGCTATATTTCACTTAGATCTGAGTATCAAATCGTGTTGGAATTTGGAATGGAAGTGGTTGAGTGGCCGACAAGATTCATAAATGCATCGTTCATGAGAAGTGTGTGGTTTTGCTCATATAAATTTGTGCATTTTGTGCATTGTGTGTGCCTAGGGATGTGTTATCTCACGCATTTTGTGCACATTGTGCACATTTCCTTTGGTGAATTTGTGCACTTTGATTTATGAACCAAGTATATAGTTTTATGCCTTTTTGATGGATTTTGATGTCGTTTGTTGCTGGAATTGATGTCTTTCTTCAACCATTGTTTATAATTCCATAGATGATTTTTCGGTGATAACAATCGTATTAAACTTAAGTAAATCATATATATTTTAAAAATATACAAGATTCTTGCGTAGTGATTATTTAATTTATAGACCTCTTTCCCCATTATTCACTAATACATGGGTATACATAATGGCATAAAACCTTGTAGAAAAGAAAATCACGGTATTGAGGCCAAAACATGAAGCAATCGATCATACAATAGAGGTGAATACCTCACAATAATATTCAAAATCATTTACAACAGTTACACAATAATATATGCATAGATTTCATATAATTTCAAGGGTATGGGGGATCTATCCTCCTCCTCCTTTCAAGAGGCTAATGTAAGAGTAAAAATGGCTCAAACCAATCAATAACCACTATTACATATACAATTACCTCATTACACATGCAATTAACCCCATATATTCCCTTTTGGGGCTCATATCATACACACTTGGACTTATATATGCCCCCATTGGGGTCATATCATAATTCTCAAGATCGAAAAATTATCGAACTATCTAGGAAACCATTCATGTTGAGTTGTATCTACACAAGATCCCTTCTCATCTTCAAAGTTTGATTTTATTAAAATTCTTAGAATTCATTTTCTCTAGTAACATCATCACCACTGTCAGCATCTGGGGGATCTTCAACAATGGATGCATTAGATACATGTGGTATTTCTTTGAATTTTCCCTTGAAAATGTCATTGGTTCTAAATATATTGTTCCAAGCTATGTGATTCATTTTCTTGCAATAATAATATTCCACCTCTCCCTTCTCTTAGCTGATCTACTACAATCGTTTCTTGGGTATAATTCTAGATCAAGTTTAGCATCACCTTATGCATTGCGTACAATGTGTTAGCGATAAACAATGCACTGGCATTTTTGAAAAAATGATGCCTAATATTGTAGGGAACATTTGAATAGCTTCCTGGGCTCCAAATGTAGATTTGAAAACACCATTGGAAAGCTAAGGATTTGTAGATGTCGATCGACTATTTAAGCATGCAAAACGGACTCTCCATGACCAAGAAATTTGATTTTTCCCAAGGCAGTTTATTTCTGGAAAACCTTCCTTTTCGGTGGTTTAGGCGAATAGGACGATTGTTCATTAACCACCGAAAACTAGACTTTCGGTAGATAATGTGCTCAAGAGTTTTCCAAGTTAACCACCGAAAGCCTGTCATTTCCAGAATGATCGATTTTTTACACAGATCGAAGTTTTTTGAGCTGGAAAGGTTTGAAACCTCTTCTAATGAGCATTTGGTGAATTATCAAGATAAATCCAATAGATATTTTTGATAGATTATGGGAAGAGGAGGTGTTTCAAAGGTTTTTGGCATCTTTGACAAAGACAGAAAATCAAGACAGTTTCTCACATCAACAAATTCGAATTTATCTCTTTTGGAGAGTCAGCATCCAGCCTTGGGAGGCTATCCTGCACTACACCAACACTCAACAAGAGAGAAGGACCAGAAAATCTGGGATTGACCTCACTTTTGGGGATCATCCCACATCTTTTGCAATCAGATTTTGATTTACTATTTTAGCTTATTTGATCCATGTTTTCAGGATCTCATAACTGTTTTGTAAATCTATAAAGCTAAGGATAGAAGATGAACCATGGGTTCGACTTTGGAGACTTTTTCATATTATGTAACTCAAAACTTCTCATTTTCATATGGATTAATACAAGCTTCTTTTGCCATAACTTGTTCAGATTTCATCTTCTTGTCTATTCTGTACTTGCACTTGGATATTATATTCATGTTGTTATGCTTGTCTATGCCAGATAACTGTCATCTTATCACTGCATTCGTAAGTTTAACTTTGCAAGTATCCCTGTGATTATTGTAATTGGCCATTCATATATGCTTTATATGTGATTCTGCTGATATAATAGTTTTTTCTTCATTCATCCCTTTATTTGTAAACTCTCTAATCATTTGTGGTTGAAAGCCTTGTCCATCTTGATGTGTTTATGCATGATTTGAGTGAAGAAGTGATTCATTCCTCCGACTTGATCCAAACCCACACTTTTTATTGAGAAAATAGTTACCAAAAGATTAAGTTACCAAGCATCTCTAACTTACAGCCTAGGAGAGTTTCCTAGAGTGATAAAAAAATGGCGCCATTGCCGAGGAGAGGAGATCGAAGCTCAGCTTCCTTGGGAGACGACAAGATCCAACTTTGATGATAGACAAAGCTTGGACATCATTTGGTTGTAATTATCTATCTGGCGACTCCATGAAGGACAGATTCAGTGGCGACTCCATAATAATCAAATGTCAAAAGCGTTTGCAACTCTTTTGGCTCGGAGGTTTGCACCTCTTGTCTTCTCAACAGTTCCTGGTTTCCCACATCTAGTTCCTTCTATAGATGTTTGGGGAGATCACCTCACAAGATTTGTAGAAAAGAAAGAAGATAATCCTTCAAATCATCTCATCAGATTTCATCAATGCATGATTCAGCTGGATATAAATCATGAGGATGTGCTCATGAAGATGTTTGTTTTCTCATTAGAAGGAGATGCTCGCGAATGGTATCGATCTTTGCCTCCTTCTAGCATATTTTCTTTAAAAGAGTTTCATATAGTATTCCATCATCGATGTGAAATGTTTTTTTCTCGAGAAATTCTTCTTGAGGGTTGTTGTGAAGAATTTCATGCACATATTCAAAATGTTTATTCTTCTAATTGTGAACATGAAATTCTTTCTGTTATTGCTGTTCAAGAGGAAGATCCTCAAGATAGAGTTGATCTGAATATTGATGATTGTGTGACCGAAGATTCTCAGGATTCTTCTTCTTATGTACTTACTACTTTAAACAAAAATGAAAAGGATTATAGGGTAGGGGAAGAAGAAGATGAATTTTCAGCTGAAAATCTCTTTAAAGAATGCTGTGAAAAATTTGAAAAGCATGTTCAGCAGGAAGCAGTTGATTCTCCTATTTGCAGAGATGAAATTTATGTTGTTAAGGAAGATCTTCATAATACAAATGGTTATAATGAGAATTACATATCTGTAGATGCATCATATCTTATCTCTGTTACACATGCTACCTTTGATTTGTATGAAGAATCAGTTATAAAAGAGGATTGCTCTCAAATTTTCAAAGAGGTTTCTGATGACATTTTTTCACCTGTGACGGATGAGAAGGATTTGAATATGGCTTGTCTTTCTTCACTAGACACAGAGGTTTTTTGTTCACCTATCTTTGATAAGTATGCAGACGAAGAAGATCATATTCTTACATCAGATTCTGCTGACTTGAAGAGCAGCCCTCCTATTTATAACAGTTATGAATTTGATGTTGATGAAGAACAATACTATGAAAAAATTAGCCATCTGGAAACTCCCGCAGCATACATTGAAAAGTCACCTCCAGAAATCATCAAGTTTGCATGTACCATAATTCAACACAAATCTGCAAACGACAAAGAACAGTTCATCATCAACAATGAAGTTAGTTTGCAGCTCTATTAATATTTGCACATAGTTGAAGGTGGAAGCCATGATAATCCAGAAAATATGCAGATACTTTCTACTTTTAAACTGAAACAACAGCAAGAGGTATTTTATTTGAATTTTATAGATCCGTTTGTGTACTATCTGAAATCTTCGAGAAGCATAGATGTCAAATTGATTTTGCCAAACAAAGGTTGGTTATGCTGCATTTTTGAATTATATATCAGTATTCTGTGGTTTCCTACATTCATCTTCAGATCAAAATTTTTACCAGCTATTCGGATACTTATATGGCTTCATTGGAAGCATTATTTTACCTAATTTTGAGGCAGCAATTGGTTAAAGTAGGGTAGTTCAGGAAATAAGCTCTTTCTCGAGCATTTCTTTCTTCTAATTTGCAATAGAAATAGCAGTGAGCTTGTGTGAATAAAGACATGTTTGAAGGTGTAAAGAGATCAGATTACAGGCAAATTACATGCAGAGGTCATGGTTGCAGAGATCATGGTTGCAGAGTTTTCAGTTTAAAGTCCGGACCTTAACACCTGAAATAAGCCTAGGTATTTATACTCCCCACAATGCTTAACATACAAGAGGCCTTGGGAAAGGCAAACCTTGCTTGCCAAATAAAAGTTGTGGTTCCATGCAATGATGATGTCTATTAGTCTAAGCTACCATCAAAAAGAAATCTTCAGGCCTGATGTGAATAAAACTATGCAACAACTTGCTTCATTTCTCAACAACAATGGATCTCCCTTTGTGATCAATATTTCTCCCTTCTTAAATATTTATCAAAATAAAATCTTTCAGCAGATTATGCCTTCTTTGAAAATAAGGCTCATCCACTGGTTGATGGGAAGAATGTTTACCACAATTAATTTGATGGAAATTTGGATACACTTGAATCGGCCTTGAAAAAAATTGGTTTTGGGCAGATGCCAATTGTTGTTGGACAGGTTGGATGGCCAATAGATGGGGGAGACAATGCGACTATCAACAATGCAAAAAGATTCATTCAAGGACTGGTAAACCATGTTATAAGCAACAAGGGCACCCCACTTAGGCCTAGAAACCCCCCAAATAGAAACATATATTTTTAATCTGCTAGATGAGGACAAAAAGAGCATTCTGCATGGAAATTTTGAAAGACACTGGGGCATATTTACATTTGATGGTCAAGTTAAATATGAGATTGACGTAGCGGAAGGTTCAAAGGGTCTGGTGAATGCAAAGAATGTTCAATACATCTCTCTAAGGTGGTGTGTTGCAGATGATAACCACGATCTTACTAATGTAACAAGGCACATGCGACAAGCCTGCTCAACTTCAGATTGTACAGCCCTATTTTCGGAGGTTCTTGCAATCATATTGGGTCACCAGAAAATATCTCATATGCTTTTAAATTTCACAATCAATCAGTTGATAGCTGCAATTTTGATGGTCTTGGGATGTTAACAACTGTAGACCCATCAATAGGAGATTGCTGGTTTTTGGTTGCAACTAGTGACTCATATGCTTCTAGTCTATACAACAGTGTAATGAAGCATTGGATAGTCCAATGGACATTTCTAGTATGTACACTGACTTTTCTTGGCAGCATGTTCTAGAATGCTATACCTGATAGCCATCTATCTATTGTTTTGTCTCTATCTGTAGGGTTTTCTGTAATCTTGTCCTATTTATTCATGGCCAAAGATGAGAATAGATGATGTGTATATCATTTTTCTAATAGTCAGTCTCTGGTTATTTGGAAGTCATGCTACAAACTTACCAAGTGGAAGAGATTTGGTTGTAATCTGTACTGGAAGTCAAAGGTAGAATATGCAGTGTAAATTCCCAGAGGAGGTAGCCAAACAGACCAGTGGTAGCAAACGGTGGGATGACGTGGTTCTGCATCTGTTGGCCATTCGGTGCAGGAAGATTGTGAGGATTGTTATGTATGCTCCGGAATTTGATCGGATTTGCAGAGAGTCTGAGAGTAGTTGTCTATATCTCAATCCCATGATTCTCTCATACAGGCGCGCAATTACAGCTCCAAATCCATTTAAGTGGCAGAGGATGGTCAAAACTTCAGTTTGGAAAGCAGAATTATCATACAGGATTTGTCAGTATCTTGTTTGTAATGCACAGAAATATTGAGTGACAGTCGATTGCGGATTGATTGCCAATGGCACACCATGGGGCGGGTGATAATTCTGCTGCGAATTAGGGGTACACTTCACCGTCATCAAAGTTGCCACAACTCCCTCCCAAGAGTCCCTCTTTCGATATTGTTGGTCCAAATTCCAATAATAACAATATTATGTATATGGGTTGGCCTAATTTCCCCTTCCAAGGCAATAGTTTGAAACATCAACGCACACCCTCAGTGGGCTATCTGTCGTCACATGGCCAAACTTCATGGATCGATGATCTGCTGGACTCACCCTCTGAAAATCTAGCAAAGAAGGCCCCCCAACATAGATGATCTGCAAGTGATTTGCTTGCTTTCCTTGAAACTCATGTGACTTCTGCTCCAATAAAGGAGATTGCAGAGGAAGATGAATTCGATTGCAGAAGTGAAGCATCCATACCATCCAAAGGATCCCAAGACTTTGACAGATTGGATGAGGAGCAACTCATGTCAATGTTTGCTGACATTGAAGCATTCCACAAACAGAAAAATCCATCAAATTAATCATCTTTTAATCATACTCTTGCTGCACCATCAACTGCTTTGGATAACAGATGTTCAGAGAGACAGACAATTTCTGAGAACCCTTCAACGCCATCCCATCACAACAGTATAAATGAGACTTCTATGGAGGAGAAATTCATGATTGTATCAGGTCAGTTCAAAAGTGAGCCAGAAGTTCAAAGCGTTTGCAAAGGTGAGCAACCATTCTAGCAAGCAGTAAAGATGGAAATGCCCACATCGTCATCGACAATGGAGCTTGACCCAAACATTGATCCAAAAAGGGTGAAATGAATTTTAGCCAATAAACAATATGCACAAATATCTCGTGTAAGGAAGTTGCAATATATTTCAAAGCTCGAAAGAAGTGTCAATGCATTATAGACAGAAGTATCAACACTTTCTCCTCAAGTGACCTATTTGTTCATCAATTGCATGCATAATCCCTGGATTTGAGGGACCCATCAACAGTCAATTATGGCAAAGTATGGACCGGTCTTAAGGGACAAGGTTGATGGTGTTTGGTACTTAGAGGTGAATCTAGAGGTAGCAGACCTTTTCAAACAAGCGAGAGTATTCACATACTGTGAGAAATTGACTAGCTTTCATCAACATGTAGCAGAATCCTTTGCAACTGTATATGATGAAGCATTCATCATATAGCAGAATTCATCATTGATGAAGCATCTATAGCAGAGTTTACAGGTCTGCCAGGAACTGGCGAGTGCTGGTTCAAATCCATAGTGCCATCAAATATAGAGTTCAGATCTTATTTTTTGCCCATTCACAAAGACTTGATTTGGAAGAAGGACATTCCAATGTCCTTTCTGGAACCTCAGTGGCAGGCATTGCTGAAAGAAATTTTTGTATATATCACTTGTGAGGGGTGCTACAACAAGGGGCTCATTACCCTTCTTGTTAAAGAAACTCTGAAGAAGTAACAGGTGGACTGGGGCTTTTTCCTCTTTTGGAACGAATTTCAAACAGCTAGACCACTTGGATTAAAGGCCCTTGCTCAAATTTCCACTTCTATGGAAGGAGAGTTGCAAGTTGAAACCCATCAGGAGGAGATTACAAGTTTAGTCAAAGAGAAAGGAGCTTCATCTAAGAAGCCCTGAAGTCATTTACAAACATGCAAGTAATCAGAATTTTGATATTTTGATTTTTGAAATACTTCTGTTTTTTGGTGGTTTAGGCGAGCCCTCCAGTGCTCATTAACCACCGAAAAGAAGTGCTTTCGGTGGATAAGGTGCTTAAACCCAAATATTGTTAACCACAGAAAGATTTTTTAACCAGAATATTCAATATTTTGCCCAGATTCAAGATATTCAAGTTGGAATGATGTGAAATCTTCTGGAATAGGATGGTTATGAATTATCAAATCAAGTCTAAACACTATTCTTGAAGAATAAAGTCAAAAAGAAGTTTTTTGACTATATTTGGTCATTTTTAAATGACAAAATATCAGGGATCATAAGACACATCACCCAACTTGAATTTCATCTTCAGGATATCAAGATAAAGATCCTTGGAAGGCTGAACTCTACATCACCAACTTACCACACAGACGGAAGGTGAGACAAGAGTAACTGAGGCATGGCACTCGATGATGTTGAGTAGGAAATATCTAGATGATAAATTGTAAAAGGCTAAATGACTCCATGCCCAAAACTAAAGGCACATGGTCTGTCAGGTTCTTGGAAACCTCGCAGGGAGGTCTCCATCCCAGTTGGAGCCAGATGTTAGCGATAAACAATGCACTGGCATTTTTGAAAAAATGATGCCTAATATTGTAGGGAACATTTGACTAGCTTCCCGAGCTCCAAAATCAGATTTGAAAACACCATTGGAAATCTTAGGATTTGTAGATGTCAATAGACTATTTAAACATGCAAAACGGACTCTCCATGACTGAGAAATTTGATTTTTCCCAAGGCAGTTTATTTCTGGAAAACCTTCCTTTTCGGTGGTTTAGGCAAACAGGACGACTGTTCATTAACCACTGAAAACTGGACTTTCGGTAGATAATGTGCTCAGGAGTTTTCCAAGTTAACCACCGAAATCCTGTCATTTTCAGAATGATCGATTTTTTACACAGATCGAAGTTTTTTGAGCTGGAAAGGTTTGAAACCTCTTCTAATGAGCATTTGGTGAATTATCAAGATAAATCCAATAGCTATTTTTGATAGATTATGGGAAGAGGAGGTGTTTCAAAGGTTTTTGGCATCTTTGACAAAGACAGAAAATCAGGACAGTTTCTCACATCAACAAATTCGAATTTATCTCTTTTGGAGAGTCAGCATCCAGCCTTGGGAGGCTATCCTGCACTACACCAGCACTCAACAAGAGAGAAGGACCAGAAAATCTGGGATTGACCTCACTTTTGGGGATCATCCCACATCTTTTGCAATCAAATTTTGATTTACTATTTTTAGCTTATTTGATCCATGTTTTCAGGATCTCAGAATTGTTTTGTAAAGCTATAAAGCTAAGGATAGAATATGAACCATGGGTTCGACTTTGGAGACTTTTTCATATTCTGTAACTTAAAACTTCTCATTTTCATATGGAGTAATACAAGATTCTTTTGCCATAACTTGTATAGATTTCATCTTCTTATCTATTCTGTACTTGCACCTGGATATTATATTCATGCTGTTATGCTTGTCTATGCTAGATAACTGTCATCTTATCACTGCATTCATAAGTTTAACTTTGCAAGTATCCCTGTGATTATTGTAATTGGCCATTCATATATGCTTTATATGTGATTCTGCTAATATAATAGTTTTTTCTTCATTCATCCCTTTATTTGTAAACTCTCTGAACATTTGTGGTTGAAAGCCTTGTCCATCTTGATGTGTTTATGCATGATTTGAGTGAAGAAGTGATTCAGTCCTCCGACTTGATCCAAACCCACACTTTTTATTGAGAAAATAGTTACCAAAAGATTAAGTTACCAGACATCTCTGACTTATAGCCTAGGAGAGTTTCCTGGAGTGATAACACAATGGTTCTCTTTTCATCATCTAAGAGAGTTGAAATCATGTCTTCTAGAGTTTGAGAAGACATGTTGACGATCACCCACACAATATCTACTAGAAACAACCCCTAGGTCTTCGCACTTGGACAAATTTTGTGGCTTTCAGATAGTTGAATTTGCAAGAGTGGAAAATTTGTCTTTCAAAGGCCCAAGTTTCTTGATATAGCTTCTTACTATGATACCATATTACAAAATGAGCTAGAGAATCAAATGAGGAAATCCTAGATAAGGGTGAGTCACGTAAAAAATCTAAAAGGAATATATTCACAATAACACAATATGATATTATCAATGAATAACTAGTGCATTTATTACAATGGAGTTTACCTCCTTGTATATCATTGTTCACTAAGAAAACAATTTCTACTTATGAATATGAAATAGATCACTTTGCACAAAAGGTGAACATAACATATCCTAAAGTCATAAAGCGACTTTATTACAAATGTAAGACTTACATCCTAACAAGCAACGACACTTTTTGATTCAGGGGTAAAAACAACTACTAACTGTGACCTTTAAAAAAATTATTACTCTATAGGATTCTTGTCAAACAGGTAACTAATTTTTGATTCAAAATTTATTTATATTAAAGTATTTATGCCATGTGGCGTATTGATTTGGCACCTATAGGTGAGCGTCTATGGGAAATATGGATGCCACGTGTTAGGTGGCGATGGTGCCACATGTCATGTAGAGATGATGACACGTGTCAAGAGGATTGAGCATGT
>JASDQU010208662.1:17358-28177 GCA_032191745.1 Picea mariana | reverse complement strand
GTGAAGACTTTCCCCTCCACAGTCACCTCGTGTAAATACCCTAAAGAGATAGGCTACTAAGGTTACCAACTACAACAATGATGCCTGGGGAAACAGTCGACAGTCTGATCCACGTGCAAAGGCAGGGTATCTAGCCCAAAATCAACTCGAGAGGCTCCCACACATAATCGTGGGTATACCCTCAAGTGACCCCCAATAATATGCATAATATCTACACTAGGACAAACAAAGTAGGGTGAGTAACTCTGTTGGCCCTAATGCGACCTCGTGATTGACCATTGTGTTAGAAGGGCTTCTCAGGACAAAATGTAGCAAGTGGATTTCACCGCTCCCTAACTCAAGATTCTATGTTTGTTTACAGCTTTGGAAATTTATCTTTCACACCTATTCCAAAGCCATACACCCTAAGCTAATGCAGGTTTGCTACCAGAAAATATAAAAAATTCTAATAAATTTTAGGTTAGCGCTTGATTTTGAAGGCTGTTGTTTACTCGAGAGGAAAATGGTGTGGACTAAATGATGTTTTGATCGACTCTAAACAATGCAAAGAAATGAGAATGCAAATATTTCACTTCGATGAAATCTATATTACGAGAAGGAGAAAACGTTTATCATTCCCAGATGCACAATGCCTTGAAATGCCAAAAACCATGCAATTTTGCTACTTCAAATGCAAGCTAGTTTCACTACCCAAAAGCAAGAATGAAACTATTTTCCTTGTTTGATTCTAATGTATAAAGAAATTAAATACAAATCCTTTTATGCTCCACAACTTTCAATCAGAAGAAAGAGTCATACGCAGATGCAAAAGACACGAAGCGACAAAGGTTTCAAACAAAGCATGCACTCAAAGCAATGAAAACTGAAACAAAACAAGTAGAAACTTGTTCTAACAAGAACTCAATCAAGGATTCAAAAACTGAAAAACATTCGATGAGTACAAGAAAATGCAGAGAAGAATCCAAGAAAAGACAGGGAGAAAGAGAAAATACCCAAATTGTCCCAAAAAAACAAGCAGCTAGAAAGGGCAATTTCACATTCCTAAAATCGTTTCAAGCTCCAATCAAGACAATAAGGGGTAATAAGCATCAAATCTCAAACAAGAGGAATTGCTTGGAAAAAATGACCAAATGGAACAGTTCATAGATCTGTGAATATCCTTACAATAACTTTCATACAATCAGATAAATGAGAAAGCAACAAATCGACTCCAAATCTCAAAGAAGAAGAGCGACTCAAAGAAAGGAAAAGAGATGTCAAAAATTCAAAAAAAACATCATAAATTCTTAGAAATCAAATGGTTGGAGGCTAAACCAAAGACACATTGGGATAGTAACTGTCACGAGTAGATAAATCAGCAGAAACTACACTCAGAGATGGATTCCCAAAAGGTTTTTCAGCAGAAAAAGACCAGCGCTCTAGTGTCAAGGGAACCAGAGCGTTGCAACACTCTGTGGGAGCCTGCAAGGGAGCTCTAGCACTTTGGATGTAAAGGCAGGGGAGTGATAGCCTCTGATGAAAAGAGAAACTTTCTCAAAAATAATAAAAAACTCAAGAAAACTATGAAATTCAGTGTGTATGGGATGAATCCAAAAACCAACAACACAACTAAGAATCAGAAACATACAGTGAATAGGATCTAAAGGTGAGAAAGGGCCAAACACAAGACCAAAGAAGGAAATCAAAACTGAAAGCTTGGCTTCCCCAGTGGAGTCGCTAATTTCTGTTACATGAAAATTCCCCTGCGGACAGGTGAATTCCCTCTTGGATTCTAGACCCCTATAACCAAGACAGAAAGGTGCTAATGTTGGACACTGACATTCCTTCTAATGAAGATAAAATAGTCAAGGAAGAAGAATAAAGGAGTATAAATACATTTAATGAAGTTTGTCCTTGCTCGATCTAGGTTGATCTTGATCTCCAATCTCCTCAAAAGGTCCTGCAATCCAATGAACAACAACGACAAAACATGTTTCCTATTCTACCATGATTAGCTTCGAAATAGATCTATCAAAAGGAACAAGTTCATGAAACATACACAAACTTGAAGGAAACAGGCCAAGCACATATATATTAATGAAAACAAAGCAAAGTGCTTACAATTGTAGATGCAGATGCAACAGCCTCACCAAGCTCTCTTTGTCCAAACCCTTTCTCAAAAGTTCCACAATCAAAATGACTACACTTTCACTGATTATTCTCCCTTATGAGATCATAAGTTTGATGCCTTCAATGTCTCTCCCTTTCACCATGAGGAGGCCTCCTTATATAGTCTTTGAGAGGCCCAACCACCTTAGAGATTCTTGGGATAGGTTGAGGATATTTCTCCATCAGTTGTGGATCCTCCCTAAGATCCAGCCTTGATCTCAGATTTGAATCAAACTAACTTCAGAGATAAGGGGGATCTTCCCCTGATTTCCTCAACAGCACAACACTCCCCTAGAATGGTGCACAGAGTGTTGCAACACTCCCCCAAAGGAAGGCAAGGAGCGCTAGCACTCCCTGCTAGTGGGTAGGAGAGCGTTGCCCTTCAAAAATGATTTTCAAGTGGTCTTTCTCAAAGAAAAATCTTTGTACTCTTCGTCAAATGACATATATTTATTTTAACCAATCTCTGAGGATGTCTCAAATGTTCCTATGATATTGTTCGAGATACGGCATAGGCAAGATGACAGTATGATATTTGTGCCACTTGCGACACTTGTGATGTTTGCGACATTTGTGGCCAAAGTGAAACACTTGTGACACTTGTAATGACGATAGTAGGTCATCATTGAAGTGAGTAATTTTGATGTGTAACACCAACTCTCCATCGTGCCCAATCATTCTTAAATTCCATTGTTAAGTAGTGCATGACCAACTCTAATGAAGGTTTTGTTGGCATCAAAAATCATTATTGTTTCTTTGCTTGATCAACTGAATTGTGTGGAACTTAATGATGTCACATCCAACCAACTTCTACAATTCCCAATCACCATTTAGAAACAATCTTATGATGCACTATGGGACCATTTTTATCCACCACATTATCTCCAAAATTTAATGATATGTTGGCTCCAACTTCATCAAGTACGGGAGAAAATGGTCTAGCAGTTCAACGAACAATGCACCAAATTGTAGGCCATATCACTCTCTCCAAACATGAATAGGTACTCATCCTTAAATTCATTTCTATATTGTTTCCACACCTTCAACATGAACTTGATATATTTTATACCAATGCCTTGCCTCAAGCCTTCCATCGATCTTTAGTAGCCAAGAATAAGCTTGTCCCAAATTCCTCATTGCGTCGACATCTCTCCAGTCTCATTGGTCCCCACACAACAATGTGCATAGTCCCCCTAGTCTCCCTCACCCTCCTATCCCAACAAACATTGTAGTAATTGTAGAACCACCACACATTCATTTGAACATCATCTTGTTTTCCACTCCAACACTCTACAAAGCATTATTTATTGAACATGAGGATACTCAATGTTTTGAACTATGCATTCCAACCTAGTGATCTCTATTGAGAACCCCATGACAATGGACCCTAGCTTGATTCTTATGTCTCGAACCAATACACCAGTATCCCATGATTATATTTTCACTCACAACTACCAACTCAATATTCAATTATCTCTCTTAATTATCAACACTAGTAGCTAGAATAATTTGGTCTCTTCCACGTTCGTGGTTTCCTTGCAATTTACCACTATTGATCACCCCCAAAGTTATCATCTCGGTTGGGTGAAGGATGCATCAACCCTCTTGCTAATTTCTCAACATCGCGCCATCATATTTTCCATTGGATGTCACGCCATTGGATTGTTTTGATCTCCTTCTCGAATGCCTATACCACTTTCATCAAGGTTGTAATAAAAATAAAATATAAATATGATAATAATAATAATAGATAACACTAATTAAGATAATGAAAGGTCAAAGGGTACACACCCATTCACCTCGTGACCGATCAATGCATATAAGTATACTGGCATGAGATTCATGATAAGAAATAATCTATTCATTCCATCTAATATTAGAGCCAAATTCTTAGCCAATTTCCTAGATTAAATCCATACTCAACTAATAAAATTAAAGAGTTGGTACACAACCTTAAATCATTTTTGTCCATACAAGTTTGCATCACACAGTTCATACAATTACTTTCTCCATACAACAACATTGTTTCTTATCACAATTCGATTCTTTCGTACAAATAGTTGCACAAACCACTCTTTAGTACAATTGCTTCCAGTCACTCTTTCGTACAACCACTCAACCAATCTAACTCGTACACAATGTATTGCAGTACTCATCCCTATAAAGTACAACCACCATAATACCATCCCTAATGCGTACACATTTATGTACAAGAATCCTTTCCATATTTTTATCATTTCCATATCACCTACCAATATGAGTCACATATAGTCCACGATACCATCGTCTCCATACTCTATCCATTGTCATTGCTGCCAATTCCCTTGTCATCCCCATCTGTACACCTACATTTATCGGATGTGATATTTTTTCTTGCAAATTCTAAAATTTCATAGTCGTACGCCCCTTTCCTTAAGTCACATCGTTAAATTTTTTAAAACCTTGGAATTTTATATAGTAAGGTTAGCTTGGGTTATAAAGTCAAGTGATTTAAAAAAACAAATTAAAAACTTTAATTTTTTATATGAAAACCTAAAATAATTAAATTAAAACTTTATATACATTATATATAAAATAAAATTACATTAAACTGGGCCCTGCAAGTGCAATGACAAATCACCCAGTGATGTTAATCATTATGAAGTTGAATCCAATAATATGCCACAAATTATGGATAGGACTATGAAGTTTCAAAAAGAATTAGGGAAAAAAATCAACAAATTAATAAAATAAGGACATAATTGACAACTTAATCAAAGATTCCAAAAGGAGATGGCAAGGCTCAATAAGAGGTATCGACAAGAAGCACAAAGCATCGAGGATAACTAATGAACATAGAGAAGGGATTGATAGGCAATCTAAAAGATAGGATGATTAGAGAATTCTTCTCGAAAAGACTATGTTTGTAGTTTTGAAACGTCCAATGTTTCGAGTGGACACTTCACCCATCATCAGGGACACAAACAACTCGTATGTTGGCAACGAGTGCCAAGATGTGAATAAATAGAGAGGAGGGGAGGTAAGAAAAAAACTGTGGAAAATTACATTATCGGAAGATAGGATGAGCCAGTGATTGTAATACCCCAGTTTTAAGTCCCCATATTAAATAATGTATTTTGTTAATTTATGAAAGGTCAGAGTGTCGAAACAATTAAAAGAGGTCAGTGTGCCTAGGAGATGTAATTTTTTTTTATCATTATTCATAATAAAATACATCGTTGGCTACAAGACGGACAAGGACTAGAGTTATAGGGGGTTATGATTCCACGAGAGAGGGGGCTTAAGGGGATATTTTTTTTTATTATATTTTGTTTACCCATATTTTTTTTAATTGAGAGAAGTGGTTACATGAGCTTGTTCAGGAAGGCCACGTGGTTCTTGATTTCCAAGTAAATATATAAATCCATCTTTGGGATGTTTGGTGGTTCACTCATGGTTCATTATTCATTGTTCACACCTTTTATTTTGTTCTCTCTCTCCATTCACTCTTTCACCCACTCCTCATTCGCCATTCATTTTGATCTTGGCTTGGAAAATAAAAACCAATTGTTGGAGAGGAGACATTGTTTTTTTTGCTATAATGAATTTTGATGTATTCTAGCCATGAATTAATGTCTGCATGTCTGAGATACATTGACATGTGTTAATTTTTTCTCACAGCTGTGAATCCTGAGAGTCCCAACATGGATATTCTTGACCAGATGCGTTGGATCCCTGGAAGGAGGTGGACAACCTGAGGGACTGGGCGGCAGAAAAGGTGATCCAAATTATTTTTGGAACAAAATGAAAGCAGAGATATTACAATGAAATACACATAAATATTGCAAGAAAAAAAGAAATACAACAATACATTATTTCTATTAATGAAATAAATGTACAAACACTATAAAAATACAGATTGCAAGACTCGCTAGAATGGTGGCAGCTTTATCTATGAGAAGAGATGTGATGGCTACGCTCATTCAAAAGAAGATGATTACAATGAGGCTCTAAAGGCATTTTTACAATAAGCATGAATGCCAAAACCCTAGACATCCAAAAACCTAACACTAGGAGATGAAGCGCCAAAAGTCATGTGGGCCCCGTTGGGGTAAGTTAGTACATCAACTTAGTGGGGTCGTAACTTTTGCATATGATATTTGTTTTAGGCGTGTGATAGCCCGTTGGAAAGGTGTTTTAGAGAAATACACATTATGCCATCAAATTATGATTACATCAAAAAATATTCTATTCCGATCCCAAAAAATGTTGCTTAGGGCCTCAAAACGGCCCCAAAAGTACATAAAGATGTACTAAGATGAAAACTGCCAAAATAGGCTAGTTGGACTAGATGGGCGGCCACCAATATCCACCTGGATGCTATGTAGGGCTTCAAGACAGCCTCAAAAGTGAAGAACCAATAATTACCAAGAAGTGTCCCCATTACAGAGAAACGTGCCGCAATGAAAACTACCAAGATGAGCCAGTTGGAATTTGGAACAGGGGGGTGGCCACCAATATACACCTGGATCAATCCTTCCCCCTTAGGAAGCAATGGTATCCATTGCATTGAACGCCTGGGGAAGATGGGAAAGTGTTTGTTGAATCTAAATCTTGGTGAGTTGCATGCCTTGCTGGAGAAGTTGCGCTGCTTGGTCTATGGAAGGTTGTCACAAACCTATTGTTGGTGGGGTTGAATATGTTCCACCAACCTATTATCTCTGGGCTTGACGAGGAGTTGTGTAGGCAACATCGTAGGTGAAGAAAAAATATCTTCTTTCTCTTCTGCAATATGTTTTTTTATGGATAGAAGGTGTTGAGGCTATAGTGGTTACAGTGGCCTTCTGTGCATCCTTTGAATAGATTGTGAAGAGGCTAAATTTTGCAGTATGAGAGATTACCTTGTGACATTTTTTTGGTGGAACAATAGGCGAAACTACGTCTGGTATATTGTAGATCTGAATCCCCAAGGTAATAATGACACTACGGGGTCAAGACTCATAAACAACATGATGTTTCCACATATATGGTTGGCCCAATACAACATCACAGACATCAAGAGGAGCAACATCAAATACTCCCTCATCCTTGAAGGGATGGATGTCATAGGATAGGCGACATTGTTGGCTGACACAAAGATCTCGTCCTTGGAGAAGCCACTCGATGTTGTATGGATGCGAGTGTGGTGTTGTCAACAACCCCAAATATTTCACGAACTCAACTAAGATGAGGTTCTTCTAGCTTCCACTATCATCAATGAGATGCAACAAGTTCCCCTTCACCCACATCTATGAATGGAAGAGGCGCTCCCCCTCTTCAGGATCTGTTGGTTGAATTGTTGCGGTTGCAACAATAGCGGTGGGGCTGCGTCGATGATCTGTCATTTTTCATTATTTTCTAGATCAGATTCTGAATCAGGGTTTGGCTCCTTGTCTTTGATATTGACTACCAATGATTGTTTTGAGCTACATTCATCGATGTTGTGCTAGGGGATTTTGTGGAAGTCGCACTTCCCAGTGTCATTCTTCTTATTTCCCTTACCCTTATTTTCATGTGTCTTGGATTGGTTGTCAAGAGGCTGTTGGTTAGGGCCGTATTTATTATGCTTTGGTTGTTGTGGATTTGTAGACCTGAACTCCGGTTTATTCTGGTCCCCAAATTTCTACTCGATTTTGACAACATATCAATAGGCAACTCTCAGTGATGAGATGCTTAGGAAATCCATTTCGGTTTGGATGTACCTATGTAGAGACTCATGGTATTTCAAAACCAGATATCGCTCAAAGTCTTTGATACCCAACTTGCTACACAAGGTATGGAAATTATTTGTGAACTCTAGCACTGTTTGGCCCTTCTCTTGTTGTAGTGTGGTCCATCTCATGTATTGGTCTTTATAGTTATCAACATGGTAATATTGTTGCTTGATCGCAGTGAAAAAAGATCCCAAGTGGGTTGGGCCCCATATATTCTAGATTCCTCTGTGGAAATTTTCTTCCAGTAAGTTTCCCACCAATGTTTGACATGGGGGAGAGCCTTGAGGAGTGCGAAAGTGATCTTTTCTCTGTTGGAAAAATTGTGAACAAAGAAATAACCTTCTAGCAGATTTAACCATTTTTCTAGGGCATTCGCATCTATCTGACCTTCAAATATGGGAATATAAAAGTTAACTTGTACCTTGAAGGGAGATGTTCCTCAAAGTGGTCGCTTGATGAAGATGCACCTGTTGCTATCGAAAGGCATTGAAGGATGTGGGAAAAATTTCCCATCATTTCATCCCTCTGTCGCGCGAGAGCTTGCTCATGAAACAAGTTACTAGAATCTTTTGCTTCGTCATTTTTGTTTTATTTGTCCATGGAGGGTTTCTTAGGCATGTGAGAGAGATTTTCCTCAAGTGAGACAAGCTTGAGACCGAACTTGCTATACTCAAACCTCGTCGAGGACATGCACTGAAAAACAATCAAGAGCAGCCTGCTCTGATACTACTGATCCGGATTATTTTTGGAACGAAATGAAAGCAGAGATATTACAATGAAATACACATAAATATTTCCAGAAACAAAGAAATACAACAATAAATGATTTCTATTAATGAAATAAATGTACAAAGACTGTAAAAATACAAAGTGCAAGACTCGCTAGAATGGTGGAAAATTTATCTCTGAGAAGAGAGTGATGGCTACGCTCATTCACAAGAAGATGATTACAATGAGGATCTTAAGGCCTTTTTACAATAAACATGAATTCCACAACCCTAGACATCCAAAAACCTAACCCTAGGAGATGAAGAGTCAAAAGTCATGTGGGCCCCGTTGGGGTAAGTTAGTACATCAACTTTTTGGGGTTGTAAATTTTGTATACGATCTCCGTTTTAGGCGTGTGATAGCCCATTGGAAAGGTATTTTAGATAACTACACATTATTTCATCAAAATTTGACTTTGTCAATAGTTTGACTCTGGCAAGCCCAAACAATGTTGTTTAGGGCCTCAAAATGACCTCGAAAGTACAAAAAGATGTACTTGAGATGAAAAATGCCAAAATAGGCCAATTGGACTAGATGGGCAGCCACCAATACCCACCTGGATGATGTGTAGGGATTCAAGACAACCTCAGAAATGCATAACCCATAATTACAAATATGTCCCCATTACAGAGAAATGCATTGAACTGAAAACTGTTAAGATGACTCAGTTGGAATTTGGAACATGTGGGTGGCCACCAATATCCACCTGGATCAGAAAAGAATCCATTCTCTTGGGTTGTGTAGGTTATATAGGAGAGAGCTGGTGTGCTTTGGATTGTTGTGTGTGTTGAGAAGCCTGTGAGAGATTGAGTGTTGACTCGTTTAGGAAGTTGAGTGACACCCTAGGACCGTCCTTGTGGATTCACAGCCTTGGCTCGGGGGTGACATTGTTTGTTGAGACTTGGAACATCGATGTATATGGTTGAGTGGAACGTCCTTGGTCTGCAACTAGTTGGTGATTCATTTCGTTAAATATAAGTGCTCTTTGACATGGTTTCATTTACCTATATATTTATTTCCACTGTGTATTAATTATTATCTTTGAGATTCATGTTTATAATGTGCATGCTTGCTGGTTATTGTCGTGTGTGGAATTATATTGATTTATTTTATGTTGTAGCATGAATCTTGATCTCTGCATGTGAATATTTCATGCCTCTTTGTTAATTAAAAAATTATCAAAATTTGAATATCAGAGCTTCTGGTTCAACACTAGACTGGTATGGGCCAAAATTTTTGCGAATTTGTCAAAATCGTTATTGCATATTTGTCTGTTACGAATTTTGGGGGGAAACAGAGAAGAACAGAAGTGAAACCCCCAAATCATGAGAATATTTCTAGTTTCAGTGTTCAGAGTAGTCGAAGAAGTGATTTATGGCATCGATCTGCAGTTGCAGAGTCAAATTCAGCCTTGGAATCTAAATTCCTGCATGTTTCAGGGCGACTGTGTAGTTTCGTAGATCGATCGTGAGGATCCATGGTCAAGATTTAATCATAGAGGTCTGAGAAAGGCATTCCCGACAGGCCTTCCAGAAGGAAGTGTCGGAAGGACTTCAGAGTTGGGTGTGAGGTTCAGTCTGAAGGAAGGAGTCTGATGTCAAGATCCCAAAACAACAAGAGTTGTTAGATCATTCAGATCCTTTCTCTGTTGTAGATCTCTCAGAAGGATGGATTCGAAAGGTCTAAATTCAGATCCCATATGATGAGGAAAAATAAATTTGAGCTAGTAAGTTACACCATCTGCTTTGGCTGGATGAGGTCTCTCAAGCCAAAAGAGATTAGCTACAATCCTAGTGGCACTAACTAAAAACTAGGGATATGAACACTAAGGCCTTCTTTAAATCCTTAGCCAACAAGGAGGTCATCAAGAACATATATGCCTTAAAATTTGTGTTGGGTCAAGTAACTGATAAGGAGGTGATTGAGAAAGAATAAGAAGTCATTGTATTGGACACACCTACCACACTTAGAAGGGGGGGTGGGAGGGAGTGAATGAGTGTGGGGATCTTTTTCCCAAAACTTCCCTCTTACACAAAAACTCCTCAGTTAACATTCAACATTTGCTCATTACTCATTGTTGTCATTTATAATCAGTTAGATGTGAATACATATCAACAACATATATCAGCAACATATCATCAACAAATCATCTCCACAAAGAACACAAAGAA
>JASDQU010208662.1:6382-17338 GCA_032191745.1 Picea mariana | reverse complement strand
TTATACTAAAAAGAAGCATCTAGAGGAAGATCCTTCTAGAAGCGGAAGCTTCTATTAGGTCTTCTTACATCCGCCTTATTCTATTTTATTGAAAGGTCTTATTAATATTGACCTTTATTACATCCGAATACATTGATCTACCTATGTGCGGGTTAGGACCTTAACATACACCCTAAGCTAAAGTAGGTTTGCTACCAGAAAATATAAAAAATTCTAATAAATTTTAGTTTAGCGCTTGATTTTGAAGGCTGTTGTTTACTCGAGAGGAAAATGGCATGGACTAAATGATGTTTTGATTGACTCTAAACAATGCAAAGAAATGAGAATGCAAATATTTCACTTCGATGAAATCTATATTACGAGAAGGAGAAAACGTTTATCATTCCCAGATGTGCAATGCCTTGAAATGCCAAAAACCATGCAATTTTGCTACTTCAAATGCAAGCTAGTTTCACTACCCAAAAGCAAGAATGAAACTATTTTCCTTGTTTGATTCTAATGTATAAGAAAATTAAATACAAATCCTTTTATGCTCCACAACTTTCAATCAGAAGAAAGAGTCATACGCAGATGCAAAAGACACGAAGCGACAAAGGTTTCAAACAAAGCATGCACTCAAAGCAATGAAAACTGAAAGTAAACAAGTAGAAACTTGTTCTAACAAGAACTCAATCAAGGATTCAAAAACTGAAAAACATTCGATGAGTACAAGAAAATGCAGAGAAGAATCCAAGAAAAGACAGGGAGAAAGAGACAATACCTAAATTGTCCCAAAAAAACAAGCAACTAGAAAGGGCAATTTCACATTCCTAAAAACGTTTCAAGCTCTAATCAAAACAATAAGGGGTAATAAGCATCAAATCTCAAACAAGAGGAATTTCTTGAAAAAAATGACCAAATGGAACAGTTCATAGATCTGTGAATATCCTTACAATAACTTTCATACAATCAGATAAATGAGAAAGCAACAAATCGACTCCAAATATCAAAGAAGAAGACCGACTCAAAGAAAGGAAGAGAGATGTCAAAAATTAAAAAAAAACATCATAAATTCTTAGAAATCAAATGGTTGGAGGATAAACCAAAGACACACTGGGATAGTAACAGTCCCGAGCAGATAAATCGACATAAACTACACTCAGAGATGGATTCCCAAAAGGTTTTTCAGCAGAAAAAGACCAGCGCTCTGGTGTCAAGGGCACCAGAGCGATGCAACGCTCTGTGGGAGCCTGCAAGGGAGCTCTAGCACTCTGGATGTAAAGGTAGGGGAGCACTAGCCTCTGATAAAAAGAGAAACTTTCCTAGAAATAAAAAAAAACTCAAGCAAAATATGAAATTCAGTGTGTATGGGATGAATCCAAAAACCAACAACACAACTAAGAAATAGAAACATACAGTGAATAGGATCTAAAGGTGAGAAAGGGACAAAAACAATACCAAATAAGGAAACCAAAACTGAAAGCTTTGTTTCCCTAGTGGAGTCACTAATTTCTGTTACATGAAAATCCCCCTGTGGACAGGTGAATTCCCTCTTGGATCCTAGACCCCTATAACCGAGACAGAAAGGTGCTAATGTTGGACATTGACATTCCTTCTAATGAAGATAAAATAGTCAAGGAAGAAGAAGAAAGGAGTATAAATACCTTTAATGAAGTTTGTCCTTGCTTGATCCAGGCTGATCTTGATCTCCAATCTCCTCAGAAGGTCCTGCAATCCAATGAACAACAATGACAAAACATGCTTCCTATTCTACCATGATTAGCTTCGAAATAGATCTATCAAAAGGAACAAGTTCATGAAACATACACAAGATTGAAGGAAACAGGCCAAGCACATATATATTAATGAAAACAAAGCAAAGTGCTTACCACTGTAGATGCAAATGCAACAACCTCGCCAAGCTCTCTTTGTCCAAACCCTTGCTCAAAAGTTCCACGATCAGAATGACTACACTTTCACTGATTATTCTCCCTTATGAGATCATAAGTTTGATACCTTCAATGTCTCTCCCTTTCACCATGAGGAGGCCTCCTTATATAGTCTTTGAGAGGCCCAACCACCTTAGAGATTCTTGGGATAGGTTGAGGATATTTCTCCATCAGTTGTGGATCCTCCCTAAGATCCAGCCTTGATCTCAGATTTGAATCAAACTGACTTGAGAGATAAGGGGGATCTTCCCTTGATTTCCTCAACAGCACAACGCTCCCCTAGAATGGTGCACAGAGTGTTGCAACACTCCCCCAAAGGAAGGCAAGGAGTGCTAGCGCTCCCTGCTAGTGGGTAGGGGAGCGTTGCCCTTCAAAAATGATTTTCAAGTGGTCTTTCTCAAGGAAAAAGCTTTGTACTCTTTGTCAAATGACATATATTTATTTTAACCAGTCTCTGAGGATGTCTCAAGTGTTCCTGTGATATTGTTCGAGATATGGCATAGGCAAGATGACAGTATGATATTTGTGCCACTTGCGACACTTGTGATGTTTGCGACATTTGTGGCCAAAGTGAAACACTCGTGACACTTCAATGATGACTGACTGTCGTCATTACAAGTGTCACGAGTGNTGACAGTATGATATTTGTGCCACTTGCGACACTTGTGATGTTTGCGACATTTGTGGCCAAAGTGAAACACTCGTGACACTTGTAATGACGACAGTCAGTCATCATTGAAGTGAGTAATTTTGATGTGTAACACCAACTCTCCATCGTTCCCAATCATTCTTAAAGTCCATTGTTAAGTAGTGCATGACCAACTCTAATGAAGGTTTTGTTGGCATAAAAAATCATTATTGTTTCTTTGCTTGATCCACTGAATTGTGTGGAACTTAATGATGTCACATCCAACCAACTTCTACAATTCCCAATCACCATTTAGCAACAATCTTATGATGCACTATGGGACCATTTTTATCCACCACATTATCTCCAAAATTTAATGATATGTTGGCTCCAACTTCATCAAGTACGAGAGAAAATGGTCTAGCAGTTCAACGAACAATGCACCAAATTGTAGGTCATATCACTCTCTCCAAAGATGAATAGGTACTCATCCTTAAATTCATTTCTATATTATTTCCGCACCTTCAACATGAACTTGATATATTTTATACCAATTCCTTGCCTCAAGCCTTCCATCGAGCTTTAGTATCCAAGAAGAAGCTTGTCCCAAATGCCTCATTGCGTCGACATCTCTCCACTCTCATTGGTCCCCAGACAACAATGTGCATAGTCCCCCTAGTCTCCCTCACCCTCCTATCCCAACAAACATTGTAGTTATTGTAGAACCACCACACATTCATTTGAACATCGTCTTGCTTTCCAGGCCAACACTCTACAAAGCATTATTTATTGAACACCAGGATACTCAATGTTTTGAACTATGCATTCCAACCTGGTGATCTCTATTGAGAACCCCATGACAGTGGACCCTAGATTGATTCATATGTCTCGGACCAATACACTAGTATCCCATGATTATATTTTCACTCACAACTACCAACTCAATGATCAATTATCTCTCTTAATTATCAACACTAGTAGCTAGAATAATTTGGTCTCTTCCACGTTAGTGGTTTCCTTGCAATTTCCCACCATTGATCACCCCCAACGTTATCATCTCGGTTGGGTGAAGGATGAATCAGCCCTCTTGCTAATTTCTCAACATCGTGCCATCATATTTGCCATTGGATGTCATGCCATTGGATTGTTTTGATCTCCTTCTTGAATGCCTATACCACTTTCATCAAGGTTGTAATAAACATAAAATATAAATATGATAATAATAATAATAATAAATAACACTAATTAAGCTAACAAAAGGTCAAAGGGTACACACCCATTCACCTCATGACCGATCAATGCATATAAGTATACTGACATGAGATTCATGATAAGAAATAATATGTTCATTCCATCTAATATTAGAGCCAAATTCTTAGCCAATTTCCTAGATTAAATCCATACTCAACTAACAAAATTAAAGAGTTGGTACACAACCTTAAATCATTTTTGTCCATACAAGTTTGCATCACACAGTCCGTACAATTACTTGCTCCATACAACAACATTGTTTCTTATCACAATTCAATTCTTTCGTACAAATAGTTGTACAAACCACTCTTTAGTACAATTTCTTCTAGTCACTCTTCCGTACAACCACTCAACCAATATAACTCGTACACAATGTATTGCAGTACTCATCCCTATAAAGTACAACCACCATAATACCATCCCTAATGCCTACACATTTTTGTACAAGCATCCTTTCCATATGTTTATCATTTCCATATCAACTAACAATGTGAGTCACATATAGTCCACAATACCATCGTCTCCATACTCTATCCATTGTCATTGCCACCAATTCCCTTGTCATCCCCATCTGTACACCTACATTTATCGGATGTGATATTTTTTCTTGCAAATTCTAAAATTTCATAGTCGTACACCCCTTTCCTTAAGTCATACCCTTAAATTTTTTAAAACCTTGGAATTTTATATAGTAAGGTTATTTGGTTATAAAGTCAAGTGATTAAAAAAAACAAATTAAAAACTTTAATTTTTTATATGAAAACCAAAAATAATTAAATTAAAACTTTATATACATTATATATAAAATAAAATTACATTAAACTGGGCCCTGCAAGTGCAATGAAAAATCAACCAGTGATGTTAATCATTATGAAGTTGAATCCAATAATATGCCACAAATTATGGATAGAACTATGAAGTTTCAAAAAGAATTAGGGAAAAAAAATCAACAAATTAATAAAATAAGGACATAATTGACAACTTAATCAAAGATTCCAAAAGGAGATGGAAAGGCTCAATAAGAGGTATCGACAACAGGCAAAAAGCATTGAGGATAACTAACGAACATAGAGAAGGGATTGATAGGCAATCTAAAAGATAGGATGATTGGATAATTCTTCTCGATAAGACTATGTTTGTAGTTTTGAAATGTCCAACGTTTCGAGTGGACACTTCACCCATCATCAGGGACACAAACAACTCGTATGTTGGCAATGAGTGCCAAGATGTGAATAAATAGAGAGGAGGGGAGGTAAGCGACAAATTGTGGAAAATTACAGTATTGGAAGATAGGATGAGTCAGTGATTGTAATACCCCAGTTTTAAGTCCCCATATTAAATAATGTATTTTGTTAATTTATGAAAGTTCGGAGTGACGAAACAATTAAAAGAGGTCAGTGTGCCTAGGAGATGTAATTTTTTTTAATCATTATTAATAATAAAATACATCGTTGGATGCTAGACGGACAAGGACTAGAGTTATAGGGGGCTATGATTCCACGAGAGAGGGGGCTTAAGGGGATATGTTTTTTTATTATATTTTATCTACCCATAATTGTTTTAATTGAGAGAAGTGGTTACATGAGCTTGTTCAGGAAGGCCATGTGGTTCTTGATTTCCAAGTAAATATATAAACCCATCTTTGGGATATTTGGTGGTTCACTCATGGTTCATTATTCATTGTTTATTGTTCACACCTTTTATTTTGTTCTCTCTCTCCATTCACTCTTTCACCCACTCCTCATTCGCCATTCATTTTGATCTTGGCTTGGAAAATAAAAACCAATTGTTGGAGAGGAGACATTATTTTTTTTGTTGTAATGAACTCTGATGTATTCTAGCCATGAATTAATGTTTGGATGTCTGAGATGCATTGACATGTGTTAATTTTTTCTCACAACTGTGAATCCTGAGAGTCCCAACATGGATATTCTTGACCAGATGTGTTGGAGCCCTGGAAGGAGGTGGACAACCTGAGGGACTGTGCGGCAAAAAAGGTGATCCAAATTATTTTTGGAACAAAATGAAAGCAGAGATATTACAATGAAATACACATAAATATTGCCAGAAAAAAAGAAATACAACAATACTTTATTTCTATTAGTGAAATAAATGTACAAACACTGTAAAAATACAGAGTGCAAGACTCACTAGAATGGTGGTATCTTTATCTCTGAGAAGAGATGTGATGGCTATGCTCATTCAAAAGAAGATGGTTACAATGAGGCTTTGAAGGCAATTTTACAATAAGCATGAATGCCAAAACCCTAGACATCCAAAAACCTAACCCTAGGAGATGAAGCGCCAAAAGTCATGTGAGCCCCGTTGGGGTAAGTTAGTACATCAACTTACTGTGGTCGTAACTTTTGCATACGATATCTGTTTTAGGCGTGTGATAGCCCGTTGGAAAGGTATTTTAGAGAAATACACATTATGCCATCAAACTATGATTACATCAAAAAATATTCTATGCCAATCCCAAAAAATGTTGCTTAGGGCCTCAAAACGGCCCCAAAAGTACATAACGATGTACTAAGATGAAAACTGCCAAAATAGGCTAGTTGGACTAGATGGGCGGCCACCAATATCCACCTAGATGTTGTTTAAGGCTTCAAGATAGCCTCAAAAGTGAAGAACCAATAATTACCAAGAAGTGTCCCCATTACAAAGAAACGTGTTGCACTGAAAACTGTCAAGATGAGCCAGTTGGAATTTGGAACAGGTGGGTGGCCATCAATATACACCTGGATCAATCCTTCCCCCTTAGGAAGCAATGGTATCCATTGCATTGAGTGCCTGGGGAAGAGGGGAAACCATTTGTTGAATCTGAATCTTGGTGAGTTGTGTGCCTTGCTGGAGAAGTTGTGTTGCTTGGTCTATGGAAGGTTGTCACAAACCTGTTGTTGGTGGGGTTGAATATGTTCCACCAACCTGTTGTCTCTGGGCTTGACGAGGAGTTGTGTAGGCACCATCGTAGGTGAAGAAACAATATGTTCTTTCTCTTTTGCAATATGTTTTTTATGGATAGAAGGTGTTGAGGCTGCAGTGGTTGCAGTGGCCTTCTGTGCATCCTTTGAATAGATTGTGAAGAGGCTAAATTTTGCAGTATGAGAGATTACCTTGCGACATTTTTTTGGTGGAACAATAGGCGAAACTACGTCTGGTATATTGTAGATCTGACCCCCCGGAGTAATAATGAAACTACGAGGTCAAGACTCATAAACAACATGATGTTTCCACATATATGGTTGGCCCAATACAACATCACAAACATCAAGAGGAGCAACATCAAATACTCCCTCATCCTTGAAGGGATGGATGTCATAGGATAGGCGACATTGTTGGCTGACACAAAGATCTCGTCCCTGGAGAAGCCACCCGATGTTGTATGGATGCGAGTGCGGTGTTGTCAACAACTCCAAATATTTCACGAACTCAGCTAAGATGAGGTTCTTCTGGGTTTTGCTATCAGCAATGAGATGCAACGAGGTCCCCTTCACCCACATCTATGAATGGAAGAGGCGCTCCCCCTCTTCAGGATCTGTTGGTTGAATTGTTGCGGTCGCGACAATAACAGTGGGGTCTGCGTCGATGATCTATCCTTTTTCATTATTTTCTAGATCAGATTCTGAATCGGGGTTTGGATCCTTATCTTTGATATCGACTACCAATGATTGTTTTGAATGACATTCATCGATGTTGTGCCAGGGGATTTTGTGGAAGTCACACTTCCCAATGTCATTCTTCATATTTCCCTTACCCTTATTTTCATGTGTCTTGGATTGGTTGTCAAGAGGATGTTGGTTAGGGTCGTATTTATTATGCTTTGGTTGTTGTGGATTTGCAGACCTGAACTCCGGTTTGTTCTGGTCCCCAAATTTCTGCTCGATTTTGACAACATATCGATAGGCAACTCTCAGTGATGAGATGTTTAGGAAATCCATTTCAGTTTGGATGTACCTATGCAGAGACCCGTGGTATTTCAAAACCAGATGTCGCTCAAAGTCTTTGATACCCAACTTGGTACAAAGGGTATGGAAATTATTTGTGAACTCTGGCACTGTTTGTTCCTTCTCTTCTCGCAGTGTGGTCCATCTCATGTATTGGTCTTCATAGTTATCAACATGGTAATATTGTTCCTTGAACGCAGTGAAAATAAATCCGAAGTGGGTTGGGCCCCATATATTCCAGATTCCTCTATGGAACTTTTCTCCCAGTAAGTTTCCCACCAATGTTTGACATGGGGGAGAGCCTTGAGGAGTGCGAAGGTGATCATTTCTCTGTTGGAAAAATTGTCAACAAAGAAATAACCTTCTAGCAAATTTAACCATTTTTCTAGGGCATTCGCATCTATCTGACCTTCAAATACGGGAATATAAAATTTAACTTGTGACTTGAAGAGAGACGTTCCTTCAAAGTGGTCGTTTAATGAAGATGCACCCGTTACTATAGGAAGGCGTTGAAGGATGTGGGAAAAATTCTCCATTATTTCATCCCTCTGTCGCACGAGAGCTTGCTCAAGCAACAGTTTAATAGAATCTTCTGCTTCATCATTTTTCTTTTCTTTGTCCATGGAGGGTTTCTTGGGCATGTGAGAGAGATTGTCCTTAAGAGAGACAAGCTTGAGACCCAACTTGCTATACTCAGACCTTGTCGGGGACATGCACTGAAAAACAATCAAGAGCAGCCTGCTTTGATACCACTGATCCAGATTATTTTTGGAACGAAATGAAAGCAGAGATATTACAATGAAATACACATAAATATTTCCAGAAACAAAGAAATACAAAAATACATGATTTCTATTAATAAAATAAATGTACAAAGACTGTAAAAGTACAAAGTGCAAGACTCGCTAGAATGGTGGAAAATTTATCTCTGAGAAGAGATGTGATGGCTACGCTCATTCACAAGAATATGATTACAATGAGGATCTGAAGGAGTTTTTACAATAAACATGAATTCCACAACCCTAGACATCCAAAAACCTAAGCCTAGGAGATGAAGCATCAAAAGTCATGTGGGCCCCGTAGGGGTAAGTTAGTACATCAACTTTCTGGGGTCGTAACTTTTGCATAAGATCTCCGTTTTAGGCGTGCGGTAGCCCATTAGAAAGGTATTTTAGATAACTACACATTATTTCGTCAAAATTTGAATTTTTCAATAGTTTGACTGTGGAAAACCCAAACAATGTTTTTTAGGGCCTCAAAATGACCTCGAAAGTACAAAAAGATGTACTTGAGATGAAAATGCCAAAATAGGCCAATTGGACTAGATGGGCGACCACCAATACCCACCTGGATGATGTGTAGGGATTCAAGACAACCTCAGAAATGCATACCCCATAATTACAAAGAAGTGTTCCCATTACAGAGAAACATGTTGAACTGAAAACTGTCAAGATGACTCAGTTGGAATTTGGAACAGATGGGTGGCCACCAATATCCACCTAGATCAGAAAGGAATCCATTCTCTTGGGTTGTGTAGGTTATATATGAGAGATCTGGTGTACTTTGGATTGTTGTGTGTGTTGAGAAGCCTATGAGAGATTGAGTGTTGACTCGTTTGGGAAGTTGAGTGACACCCTAGGACCGTCCTTGTGGATTCACAGCCTTGGCTCGGGGGTGACATTGTTGTTGAGACTTGGAACATCAATGTATATGGTTGAGTGGAACACCTTTTGTTTGCAGCCAGTTGGTGATTCATTTCGTTAAATATAAGTGCTCTTTGACATGGTTTCATTTACCTGTATATTTATTTCCACTGTGTATTAATTATTATCTTTGAGATTCATGTTTATAATGTGCATGTTTGCTGGTTATTGTTGTGTATGGAATTATATTGATTTATTTTATGTTGTAGCATGAATCTTGATCTCTACATGTGAATATTCCATGCCTCTTTGTTAATTAAAAATTTATCAAAATTTGAATATCAGAGCTTCTGGTTCAACACTGGACTGGTATGGGCCAAAACTTTTGTGAATTTGTCAAATTCGTTGTTGCATATTTGTCTGTTACGAATTTTGGGGGGAAACAGAGAAGAATGGAAGTGAAACCCCCAAATCATGAGAATATTTCTAGTTATAATGTTCATATTAGTCGAAGAAGTGATTTATGGCATCGATCTGCAGTTGCAGAGTCAAATTCGGCCTTGAAATCTAAATTCCTGCATGTTTCAAGTAGACTGTGTAGTTTCGTAGATCGACCATGAGGATCCACGGTCAAGATTTAATCATAGAGGTTCGAGAAAGGCATTCCCAACAGGCCTTCCGGAAGGAAGTGTCGGTAGGACTTCAGAGTTGGGTGTGAGGTTCAGTCTGAAGGAAGGAGTCCAATGTCAGGAGCCCAAAACAAAAAGAGTTGTTAGATCATTCAGATCCTTTCTCTGTCGTAGATCTCTTAGAAGGATGCATTCAGAATGTCTAAATTCAGATCCCATATGATGAGGAAAAATAAATTTGAGCTAGTAAGTTACACCATTTTCTTTGGCTGGATGAGGTCTCTCAAGCCAAAAGAGCTTAGCTACAATCCTAGTGGCACTAACTAAAAACTAGGGATATGAACACTAAGGCCTTCTTTAAATACTTAGCCAACAAGGAGGTCATCAAGAACATATATGCCTTAAAATTTGTGTTGGTTCAAGTAACTGATAAGGAGGTGATTGAGAAAGAATAAGAATTCATTGTATTGGAGACACCTACCACACTTAGAGGGGGGGGTGAATGAGTGTGGGGATCTTTTTCCCAAAAATTCCCTCTTACACAAAAACTCCTCAGTTAACATTCAACATTTGCTCATTACTCATTGTTTCCATTTATAATTAGTTAGATGTGAATACATATCAGCAACATATATCAACAACATATCATCAACAAATCATCTCCACAAGGAACACAAAGAACACAAGATGTATGTACAATTTTTCTTTTTATTATGGACTTCAATCCAGGGGTTTTTCAGCAACAATTGAATAGAGTAAAACTCTACAAGAGCACCATCTCTATATGCAAGACTCAGCTTACATTTTCAGCACCAATTGAGATGAGGCAACAATCCTCAACAGATATCAATCTGTCAACATAAACAAGTGCATCAACCATGCACCAACCTGTAATCAACCTGTACCATAAACAAGTGCATCCAACCA
>JASDQU010208661.1:1498-23149 GCA_032191745.1 Picea mariana | reverse complement strand
CTCTTTTTTGAGTTCTGATGTTTAGTCTATAGAATTCCTCTGTGTACTCCTTAACCATCATACCTTTCTGTCTCAGGTTCTGCAACTTCCTGAACAGATTGATCCAATAATCTTTGGGCATGAACTTAGCCTTCAACTTGGCTACCATTATCTCCCAATTCTTTATCTTCTGTTTTCCTTTGCTTCTCCTCTCAGCCTGTAGTTCATCCCACCACAGCGCTGCATGTCCCTTGAGTCTGGTGAAATCATGTCTCACCCTTTTCTCTTCATTGAAGTCTTCATAGTCAAAATATTTGTCCATGGATCTTATCCAATCCAACAGCTCTTCAGCATCCAAATTGCCTTCATACATTGGGACCTCTATCTTGGCTCTACTTCCCATTCTAACAACTTCTCTCATCAAGCGTTCTTTGGCAACATTGTCTCCCACAACTTTTTCGACAACATTCTCGCCTGCATCTTCTTCGCTCTCTGCATCATTGATTTCTCCAGCATCAGGTGCTCATCTCTGCGCTGCCTCCATCGCCTTTAATCTTGCATGAAGTTCTCACATCTCCCTTTCTACAGCTCGATTGGCTAAAGGTGGCTCCCCTCATCTTCTCGACGAAATTGTGTTGATTGTCTGTCACACACAGAGTACAACTTGAAGTTCTTTTGTCTCCTTCACCTAAAATCTATAGAAAAAATCTTTGCTCTGATACCACTTGATGCAGATCCCCCCCCTTATCCCTTCGGGGATGCTGATCTCTCGGTCAAGGATCGATCAAGAAACCGAGTCATATTGAATCTTTGGGTCTCTGCTAGATTCTAAACCCACTTATAGAGGTCCTTTCTCCAAATGTGCAGGTCATATGAGACCCGCGAGTTCTTTCCTGAGCGCTATTCAACTTACATGTCAACAGGGCGCTAGATCCTCTCTGGATAAGCCCCTTCCTTCTTGCGACCATGACTATGACCACCCACCTAACTCAAAAGGCATTTCACGACTTCTCGTGTTGGGCGTTTTCGTGTGAGAAAACCTCGACTCTCTGACTTTCGAAATCCCAAAGTGGATCCTAGCACGTGCTAGATCCTCCATTAACCTTCAACAATGTGACCATTCGCTATGACCTAGGGCCAACTCCTCGAGCATTTTTTGGTTTCATATTTTGCATCCCCAAAAATTTTTGGTTGCTCATCCTCCTGATTTTCGTAACCCGAAACCTGGGTTCCACTCACTTCAGATCAACGGTCCGAGACTCCCCGTGATCCAACGGTTCAGATCTCCTCTGTGAACTCGGGACTTCAGTTTTCGTGAAGTTGGAGAACTGTTCACCTCTCTTTCATCGATATCCAAACTCATGAGTTTCTTGGAACCAGATCTACGGTCCACACTTTCCTTCGATCAACGACTGTAATCCTTTCACGAACTTGGACTTTGCGAGGTTGCTTACCCCGTTCACTTCCAAAGGGTTCAAGCTCATGCAATTTCTTATGGATCCAACGAGTGTTGATCGATGCACTTAGATCTCATGATTCATATATGATCTCCCTTTGCACGTTCTTCTTAGTGTCTGGGCATGAAATTTTGATGGCCATATATTCTCCTCTGCACTTGATCCGATGTTAGATGTCGCTCCCCCTCCTGAGATTTGGTTTCTTCTGACTCATAAAGTTTTGTAAGTCTTCAAAGGTCTCTACCTTTGAACCACCTATGCGTCCATCTCTATGACCTCACCTACACTTCTGAAAAGTATTATCTTTCATGATCTTGGCCTTTCGTGAAGGTTTCGACTTCCCATGCACGCTTTGCATTTCAAGGATTTTGATTACTCAGATACGAAGTATTTCTTGAAAAGAAATTCTTCTCGCCCTCCTGGCGTCCCTCTGTCCCGACTCTTTGACTTCTTGGAGAGTCCCTTCAACACTTAGTCGAATCTCGGATCTATGCACTCATTGCAGTAGATTCTTACGCAAGACTTGGTTCTTGCGAGTGACTGTGCACACCTTGTAGTAGTCGCTTTGCACTCCTTGCAAAGGGAAAGTTTTGTGTTATCTCTTCTGATATATAGGATCGAAATAGATCCCATTAACGCACTCCTTGCATTCTGTGTGCACACCTCACAACAATTCGATAGAAGAGAAACAATTGAAACTTATACTAACATTCATAGTTCCATATACTCGTGACGAAATTCATTCATTCGTGAAAATACAATAACAACAGGGAATTGCAAACAATGTCCACACCATGCATTGGGTCAATTTTCCTTTCTTATCTTCATTCAAAAGTAAAAGTGGTTACAACTGTAATCAAAACAACAACTAAAATTCAAAAAAACTCCTCCTAACTTGCAACAACCTCATTTGGGCATACCAAACCTCTATTTATCTCAGAGGGTCCTATTATCACCATAACAATTTTCAGATAGGACCCAAGTCTCAGAAATTTAGCAAAGATATACATCGCTATGGAAGCATGATAGTTTGGAGGATAAGGTCACATATGGTGACATATGGATAAATATAGTGAAGGCGCAAAAGGTGGGTCCTGACAGACCATAGATCTTGAAGCGGCCCAGATCAACGACTGAGACTCATATCGGGTGGTGAAATAGCTCAGGGTTTAATTATGTGAAAGCGGGCTGGGGAACATACCATGGTTTCATTTCATGGACACGTGGTGCCACTAGAAGTAAATTGGGGTGAAAATAGGTCTACCCAAAATTGTTTTCTCCAACCCCCGATATAAAAAATTGATGAGACTTGACAGATCGTAGATCTTGGAGAGACCCAGATCGACGACTGAGACACATATCGACATTGAAGTAGTGTGGAGGATAATTTTTTGAAGGCAGGCTGGGGAAAATACCATGGTTTCATTTCTTGGACGAGTGGCGCCATCAGAGGCACATCGGGGCGAAAAGAGGTCTACTCAAACTGTTTTATCCAATCCCCGATATCGAAAAGCCTGTATAAAAGGAGGGCCCTGAGTCATTATTCTATAATATTTCAAAGCAATCGAACATTCTGAAAAGTGGCGCAAAACCCCCATTCGAAATTACAACTCAACGATGAACCAGTTCCGCACATTCTCCACCAAGTTACACGTACTACACACATTTGATGAGAATGTTCCTGGAATTGAATAAGACCGAATTCCCTGAGGCTGCGTTCATCTCAACCGAATGAAAAAGGATCACCATGCTTATTTTCATAAACAATATCATGTCCAAGGTTTATAGTCTCATCTTTGGCATAGACTTGCCAAGGGTTTTGGAAGAAATGAAGAGCTCTTTGCAACCAAATCCAGAAAGCAGGGTGGGAGATTGGATGTTGTTCATACAATCTACTGTGGTTTGGGTATATGGTTATCAATAAGGACCTTACCTTTTACTAGTCTTTTTAACTCCTAGAGTCTTTGCTTTAGAGTTCATCAGACAAAGGATCATTTCAGAGACAAAGCATTTTCTAAAACGCACAAGGCATCGAACTTAAAATTTCCTTTCATGATAGGACCCTTTGTGGTAAAGAACAGGTCCTGTTTACCTCAGGTCCAAGCCAAACTCATTGAATTCAGGTTAACACAATTACAAGGGAGGAAATATGACCCACATCAGATCATATCAAAGAGAAGACTGATGAGCAGACAAGGCCCCTACAAGCATGAGCATGTTGAAGGATTTGATGGACTGGCTAATATGGAAACCTGTACAGATATGGAGGTCACTTTGAAACATGATCAGATAAAACAAATAGAGTTTTCCCCTAAGCAGATCCATATACAAAAAAATTCTCCAAGGTTGATTGTTAAATCTCCAAAGATGAGTGTTTATAACAAGAGGAGCAGTTCAGAGGTGCTGGGTGCCAGTATTCAACAAAACATTCTCAAGAAAATGAAAGTCACACCATCTGCATAGATAGTGGACCTTGAAGGAGAAGAACCTAAAGAGAAAATGAGCATGGAGATGCTAGAAAGTGCAACCAAGAACGAAGAGGCTGGTACAGGAAGCATGCCACAAAGTGAAAGCAACTCAAGGGTTTTCAACAACAAGAAACATGTATATAGCAAGACACCTGGGGCAGTTTATCAGTCCAAAGAAGACTTAATGAACCAATATGCTGTAAAGGGAAGTATGGACAACAGTGAAATAAGAGACTTGTTGCCCGAAGTGGAGAAGATATCCCAACATAAGGCTTCCCTACTCTCAGTCAGGGATGTGGAAAGAAATACGTTTAATATAGCAATAACAGATGATGATAAAGTGTCTGAAATCAATATGCATTATGAAAATATTGGTGCCCCAGACAAAGTAAAGTTTCATAGGAATGACATTGACATGCTATATTCAAACTACCTAAGTTTGAGTCTGAGAGTTTCAATATTGGCAACACAAGTACTCAAATTAGATGGACAATTGAAACAGGA
This sequence comes from Picea mariana, assembly GCA_032191745.1. Taxonomy (NCBI): domain Eukaryota; kingdom Viridiplantae; phylum Streptophyta; class Pinopsida; order Pinales; family Pinaceae; genus Picea; species Picea mariana. The sequence continues at coordinate 18,741 of JASDQU010208661.1, read as the reverse complement.
AAAAGCATCTAGCAAAGCCTAGCAAACACATGCGAAAATATTGGAATATCAAGGCCCTCAAGGGGTAAAGGATTCCTTAGATGAAAAAGAGAATATGATCCAGAGTCTAAAGAAGAAGTTGGAGATTCCCTCTAATGAACACCCACAGACAACAAAGCTAGCTTCTCTAGAACGAGAAAAGGAGACATTTAGACAAGAAGCACTGGATTACAAAGTTAAAGTGTTGCAGCTAGAAAAAGAGAAAGAAAATTGGTTACATGGGCAGGTAGCAACATCATATATGGTTGTTATTATACCTTCCTATGCAAAAGATGGATCAAGCACCGATGGATTGGTTCAATCTATGTCCCAAGTAAGTTTACAGACAAGGGAAATCAAAAGCCTCAAAGAGGTCATAGAAAAGTTGAAACAAGAGATGAAAATAAAAGATGAGAAGATGGCTCAACTCCAAATAGAGAATCAAGACTTGGAAGAGAGAGTAAACAAGCTGAAAACGAGGTTAAAATGCAAAACATTGTTACAAAGAGATAAACATGTGATCTGGGATGCTATTGCTGCAGAGGCTGCTAAGTTAAGGGTTTATCTGAATTTTATAAATGACAAAGACAACATGGCTACACCAACCCGAAGTAGGTGTACTGTTGTTAATGAAACATTAGCCAAGAAACCATCGGAATGGGCCCAAAACACCATTGATTTGCTGAATTCTGTGCCCACTGCCGATCTTCAAACTATCGTGGTAAAGGATAGAACCGCATTGATCATCTGGGCCAGGAGGATCATCGCTAAGCACAACTTGCTCAAATCAGTTCAAAACAAAGCTATGCAAATGGAGCACAGTTTACAGGAGTTCAGGGATACATTTGAACAATTTTTTATCAAGGGCCTCCCACCATTTTGGGATGGTAAAGGTAATTTATACAATCAGGAAGACTATAATTCTCTTCTCATTCAGTGTAGGATGGATAATTCCAAATTTGAAGCTATGGAGGAAAGTATGAAAGGCCCAAGTTTAGTAGAGTATTTGGCCACAGACTTTGAGATTTTGAATCAGTTTAAAACAATGAAGATTGGGCTACCGACTATGTCCTACATTATGTGCATTGACCTGGAGATTTTGATAAAGGAAATGATGGATTACAAGATTCCTTCTAACTCACAGTGGAAGGAAATCATGTGGCTGGGCAAGATGAAATGCAGTTTTCCCGGAACCAGTAAGTAACCTCCAGGTGTCTCCAAACCCTCAAGTTCAACAAAAGATCAGGGCAAGATAGATGTCATAAAGGAAGCTGAGCAGTCAAAGAAGTCCATCCCTGTTTTTGAAACGTCTGTTTGTTTAATCATTGTAAATTGGTTCATATACCGAGACTGTCAGTTGAAATTATTATAATCAGTTTCAGAAGCTGAAACATTTTTAGTTTCAACCATTGTAATCAAATTGTATAAATAATGGGACATTTGAATGAATTAATGTTGGCAGAAGTGCAAGGGCACCTTTTTGGTTGTTTCAAACTCTATTGTAATTTTCTGAAGTTGAATTGAATATACATGCAAAATCTTTCGAAGTCTCCATGTAAAGATTCTAATGGTGGTGATACGAATTTTGTCTTCTCTAATCGTATGTATTTCCTGTGATTCTTTATTTCCATTTGCAATGTCTTCTATTTAAATTGGATAGTTAAAGGCCCAGAATTCATCTTGTGATGCTTTTGGCTTAAGCAATTTAAACTATGTGATTTTCTTCTTAACAAATTCAGAATTCATTTCAGTAATTCTCTGATGCAGTTATTTGTTTTCTCTATCTTCCTACACTCTACTTAAATTCAAATATAACTCAGATTCATCACCTCATTTAGCCTTTATCCTCTGGAAAGTTCTACTGGCCAATCATTGTTTTCGTTCACTTTCAAAATTTTGACTCCATAGCCTTGAGTGTTCCTCCCCTTCATTGCCGACAACTTGATTAAACCCCCCCCCAAAAAAACCAAATCTAGCCTTCGATTTCCAAGGAAATATCAAGTGACACGAGAGAGCCCTCTCTGAGTTGAGCAGGCTAGTGCCTCAGCTCTAAATCTGGTTGAAACAATTACCTCTGTCGTTTATCTATAAGCCAGACAAAATTTACAGAGTGCTAATAGGTCCTTAGGGTCCCCCCCGACTACTTGTCTACTCTAAAACCTAACCTAACTGTTATCTTAGTCTAGTCGCATTCTACAGCTGGAGTGTAAACTCCCATTTTTCTCACGATCGTTCAAGCATGCCTCAAAATATTTTTTTTCGTCGCTGAGTTCAAGCGTGCTTCAAAATATTTTTTCGGCACTGGGTTCAGGCGTGCTTCAACATTCACCATAACTTCTAGCGTTAAGATTCCAAAAAGATTCCTAGGTGCTGAGAGGTCCTGCTCCGCGTGATTTCTAACGATGCTCCTGCATCACACTTCTAGCTATGGATTGTGCTATCAAGGAAGATCAGGACAGAGTGTTGGATATACATGTCTTTGTGGATGCAGATTGGGTTGGAGATCTGGATTGTAGGAGATCTACAAGTGGGTATGTGTTTAAACTATTTGGAGGGGAAATAAGTTGGATGAGAAAAAGATAGGCTGTAGTGGAACTTTCAACTACAGAAGATGAATACATGGAAACCACTCATGCAAGTAAGGAAGCAGTATGGTTACAAAGATTGTGTTTAGGTATTGGGTTGGTACATCAAGCTGTAAGGATAGATTGTGACATTCAGAGTGTAATTTTTTTGGCGAAGAACTCGACTTATCATTCAAAGACAAAACACATTGATATTCAATATCACTTTGTGAGAGACATGGTTTAAGAAAAGAAAGTGTTGCTGATGAAGGTGGACACTTTGAAGAATGTTGTTGATTCATTAACAAAATTTGTGAGAACTGAGAAGTTCTCTTGTTGTAGAGGATCCATGGGCATTGTTGCCTTGGATTGTTCACTATGTAACCTTATAACCCCCTGTATGCAAAGAAAACAACAAGTGGGAGAATGTTGGGTATGTGTTATATTATTTTCATGAGTCACAAAGAATGCTCGATAAGTTTTATATTCTTTTGCCTCGAGAAACATGTCTCATTTTGCCTCATTTTTCGTGTTACCTCAATTTTTGTGTCCATTGTTGGACGATTTTTCGGCACATGGTTTTTACCGACGGTTTCCTATTTCTGGTTAAGGAATTAGGGTTTTTGACTAATCCAGGTCATTGGGTTAGGGTTTTGGATGCCACTGGATCCTATATGTATACTGTATTGTAAACAATGTATCACAATGAATGGATATAGAATATGTCGATTTTCCCGGTTTGGGTTTCCAGGGGAAAAATATTTGTGTAATGTTTGTATTTTCCATTGTATATTTTCTGTCGTTTTATTGAAAATTTGTTTGCAGTAAATATTGAACAAGGTTAAAATGTACAAAAGGTAGGCTGGAAAATGATTTGAGTTGCTTGGATCTCCCTCGAGAGAGTAAGAAAATCTTGGAGATTGTTTTGCATTCATTCCAAAACTTTATGGATAGATATCAAAAGATGAGGCCAATGAATGATAATTTTATCAATTTGATGATGAGACGAAAATTAGAGGTGATGGGCCCCGACAAATGGGAAGTAGTAAAAAGTAGAGTTTCAAAAGAAGATGCAATTTCTATGTTCAATTTCAGAGAGGGGCCAAAGAGAAAGATGTTGAAGGTGCAATATTTTAAGCACCCCAACATAGCATGCACTTTTTATAATATATTTTTGGAAGCATATGGGTAGTTACCGTGGAATGATGAGGTTCCACATTACTTTTCTAGACACTTTTATGTAGATTTTTTCATGGCCATGCACCCACCCACTTATTATGGGGCTGGTAAAGGACAAATATATGATCGAAAAGGGGCATATTGAAATGCAATATTGCAAAGGCCTCCACAACCTTTAGTATCTCATCCAACATGGGAATTTTCCTCACATTCATAGTTGCGAGTTACATCAGATGTTGGCTAGGAGGCTAGGAATGCAATCAGAGAAAATTTAGAATCAATTTTTTTATGGTGTTGATGTTGGTTTGAACCGTCAGAGAGCAGAAGCCAATTCTCGAGCCAATTTTTTTACAAAATAGATGAGGAGATAGATTCCATGTCAGTAGAAGATATTAAGGAGCATGAAATTTTTTTCTGTAATGGTTGGAAGGTGTTATTTCGGAATGATGAACTGAACATCGGATTGGTATGTGTTATAGTTAGTATTTTTTTCATGCATTTGAGGATAGTTTTCTTGTAGTTCTAGATCTAGATACATATCATTGTATATTTATAAATAATTGAGTTGTTATCGTCATTAATTGCAGTTTGGTCATATGTTAAATGAATCTCGAGTAAATAGGGGACTTGATTCAACGAGTTTAAATTTGGATGGGTTGAATCAAGGATGTGTTTTCTACTATCCACATATGAGCACTTTAGTTTTCCAATCTCCAATCTTTTGAATAATCAACATACATGAAATTTATGTTTTTGTATTAATGTGAACACATTGAACCCTAGATTTAATTCTTAGTTGTGTTTTTCACATATCCCTATTCCATCTCCTACTGCTTGGTCAGGCTTGTCACAATTCCCATTGGAAGAGTTTGAAGAGGGTGGGAGTTCACAGGTATCATTGCACGTTGAAAATAAATTTAGTTATATATGAAAATTGCAATGTCATTTAAATTATTAATTTAAAAAGAAAATGTCTTAAACAATAAATAATTTATTGAATCTTAGGGTATGGTGGGTAAGACCCTGACTCAGTTGACCATGGGAATACCATCCTCTTGTGTGGTTGATGATATTCAAGTTGACACATCACATGTATTACATGTTTCAAAATTTAAAACTACAATTTAATGTGTTAATATCATTTAAATTTAATTTTTGAATGTACTAATTTGAAATGAGTTATAGGGCAATGTGGAGAAGAGAGTGTCTAAGAGTGTGCTTGAATAGAATGTGGAGAAGAGAGTGCGTGAGATTGGGATTGAGGAGGATGCATCCATACCAGAGAAGGATGTGTCTATTCATGATGATTCTTAAATGTATGTACATTGCACATTAGTGAGTTTTAGTTTGTTTTTATGTTGGGCCTTTTATGTATAAGTGTTCAAGATTATTTTTGTTGAATATGCTTATTTTTTGACTTTTTTCAAATTTTTGTTTGATCTTTTTAATTAAGCCTTTCCTATTCATAGAAGGGTTACTCAACTAGTGTCTATATAACTTTTCAATGCTTTGATCAATTATTTTGAAATACATAGAACTCCTATATAAGTTTATTGTCATCTAAAATGGTACATTCAATCTTATTTATGTTTAGATCATGATACAAACCCAATTTTGAACTTGAACATTTGATTATTTGAGAACAGACTCTATCCCACATCAAAAAAGGGAAAGTTTCTAATTTTTATTCGATTGCATTCCTTGCCTTCTTATCCAAGGATGGCATAATATGGAGATTTGTGTTTTCTGCATACAACGAAGTGAATTCCTTCTTGGGGTATTGTCAAACTCTTAACTAATTTCTTACTAACCACAAAATCCAACATTTGTAAATTTACAAATAAGCTATGCATGTGCATGATCTCACTTATGTTTAGATCATAATGAAGACATATTTCAAAAAGAATTTGATTATATGTAATACGAATACATCCCATGTAGAAAGATGAAAGATTTAAATGGTTTTTGAAGAATGAATTAATATATGTGCAGATTTGTGTTTTATGCATGTACATGAAAGATTATATGAGAACCATTGGCCCTTGACCAAGTTTTGGAGATCCTTGGTTAGGTTTGACCATTTTGGGACTTCGACAGGCTAGTTAAAGGTGGAGCGCAAGTCGAAGCGGAGATCACGGGATATCGGCCCCTTTTTAGGGAATTTTTGGGATTAGGGTTTATGTAACGGGTATGTGATGTCGGCCCATGGGTTTTACCCATGTTTAGGCCTATTGTAATGCATAAATAAATATCTAGGCAATGTAAGAATGGGTTGTTACTAGTGACTAGACCTAGTAAGATTGGCTTAGTGCAGATCTAAAGGCTTTGTGCATATCATGTGTTAATACTTTCAAAGCTAAGTGCAACTAACTGTAAGAAGCCTGTGTGAGGGATGTGTAAGAGGGCTTTGTGCTGTAACCTAGCTCGGGAAGGAGGATCTTGCGAGGTGCGCGCATATCTCCTGTCCTATGTGGAGTGGGTTTTGATGCTCTGTGCATATAAGAAGATTGAAGGAAGATAATAAATAAGAAGAAGAGTTGGTGGATGTAGCCCCACACTGGGGGTGAACCACGTATATCCTGTGTTATGGTTTCTTTGTGCTTTATGGTTGTTACACTGTTCATATGATTTATGCTTAGTGCAATAATATATGTTTAGATGAATCTGATATGATAGCTTAGTGTTGAGTAATGTGAATGAATTCTAGATCTGGTCTATTTACATATGCTAAGTGCTTAGAGGTGTTAGATATGGTTGAATACTATGCTACTCTAGAACTAGGGTTTCTCCCTGCGATGTGAATAATGGTTAAATGCTAATGAATGATTAACTCCTAAGTGCTCTATAAGTATTGTGATCATAGATCTGTGTCCTAGCAAGGTTGCATCCACTTGAGTCTTGCAACCACCCCTGCCTCTACCTCGGGTGAGACTTCATTTGCTTCACAAGTGTTTCCGAAAGGGCCGACAATTAGGGTTTTGTTGGTGCGTTGTTGAAGCATTGAACCCCATGTCTGCCCCTGTGTGTGTATTAACAAATGGTTTCATTGCCTGGGAAATGAAACTGTGATTGCTGGGAACCGAGGAACATAGAAAGCTCTGTGTGTCTGCTTTAGTGCACATTATTCTACTTGATTTTCGAAGCTCTGTGATAAGAAAGGAAGCAGATATGAAGGAAATAGGTAATATCTGAAAGCTTGGTGCTCTGAGAAAGGTAAGATATGTGACAATTTTTGTTTCAAAAATATGGATCTAGGTATGTTTGATAAATTTTTTCCTAGCCTGAAAACTAGGGCACAATTAGAAGAAAGAAAATTGGAAATAATTGGATATGATAGAAATAGTGAAAGATATGTTATTCCTATGAATAAAAAGAATGTTTGGASTAACAAATGGATGTAGGATCCTAAAAATAATTTTTTGCAGGTTAGTTACTATGATCCTAGTGTGCAGTACAGGAAAGGCTGGGGATCATTTAAGAGAAAGAGAGGATTAACCCTTTGTTACAGTTGCAGAAGACYGAGACATTTGGCTAATGAATGCCCTAGTAGAAAACCTAGTTGTCTTTGTTGTAAAGCTATGGACCATGAAGTTTTGGATTGCCCTAGAATGATTGMTAAAGTTGAAAAAATGAATATGGAACAAGAAAACCATGAGAAAGGCCAAGAGACTAAGACTATGGAAGAATCCCAGAAAGAATCAGAGACTGTATTACTGCAGATGAAAGAAACCCTGAATGATCACAGAGATACCAATCTATTAGAGATCTTAAAAGAGATAGAGTGAATAGAAGAAAGAATAGGAGACTTTGACATAGACTATGTTTTGGATGAGGAAACCCAAGTGAATATCATGACAGAAAGAACTTGGGAAATTTTGGGAAAGCCTGCTATGATTCCTTCATTGGGAGGAATATGATTATTTAGAGGAAAGATAATAACCCTATGTGGAATACTTACCCAAACATCTATGAGTGCTCATGGAACTTCTACAGAGGAATAATTTGAGGTCGCTAAATTTATTGAGAACAACGCCCCATTTGCTATGCTACTAGGAAAAACCTGGATTGAAAAATATCAGATCCGAAGAAAATAAGAAGAGGAAGATATATAATAGAAAAAACAAGAATTAAAGGATTTCATGACTAGGAGAATAACACACTTAATTGAAGAACACGAGAACAAGTCGAAGCTGCTAAGGATCTGAAACTTGGATCTTGAAGTTGAAATCACACAAACAGACTTGAGAAACCTGTCCATATAGGAGAGTAGAGAACCTACCCTAGACATAGAAGAAGTGTTTCCCTTGAACCCTATGAAAGATCATCAACAATGCGAAGTTACTATGCCACGAGAAGATAAGAATCAAAATGGAAAGAGGAACCCAGTAACTCAGATTACAGGAAAGAAGGCTAGAAAACTAAGTAAGAAGAAAACAAAGTTAGAAAAATTGCAAGAAGTTTCAGAGAAGACTTCGCAGAAGGAAGGTTTCCAGAACTTGAACTTCGCCGGAATATCAGTATAGCGTAGATTGACACTTCGCCATGGAAGAGAAATATAACTATTGGAGGCATTATGACCGTTAGATCGACGCTCCCGAACGATTAGAAAAGCAGTTATGGCCTGAAATCTTTCAATTGGACTGTTGGGACCACGCCATAATGGATGAAATTACATTGATTAAGTGTTTTTGACCCGTTAGAAGAATCCATTGCGACGTTGTCTATTTATCTCATCGAACGTTGCACCGAGAACACTTTTGCAAATAGTGATTATTCGAGCCCACAGAGACTTGAATACTACCGCGTTGTGTTTATTGAGACTTTGCCACCTGCTCTATTGCATTGAGTGTTTTACCACCGACCTGAGATACTTGATCTTGAGCGTTGTTATAACCCTAAATTGCACCACACATGCTTACCTAGCATCATGTCAACTCATATCCCTTCTTTGCCAAAACATTGCTGAACAACTCTTTGAAAATCCTCTTGAATAAAGGCCCACATGCCCTAATCCATTACTACATGCGTGTACACGCTGGCTGACCCAAAACAACCTGCATGGACCGACAAAAGCATGAAAAAAGGAAAGTTTTCGATGAAACAAAAAGCTATGGGTTAGTTAACTGAAACTCCCAGCCATGCATGGCTGCGGGTTCATCCAAATAACTGGCTCCTTCTAGCCTATAAAAGAAGGGGTAGGGGTACCATTTGGAAGAGGAAAAATATAGCAAAGAAACTCTACCCATTTACGTATTCCCATTGTCCCAACCCTTTAGCCTTTCCTTATGCTAAAGGAGATTCAAAGCAAAGCAGTTGAAGGAAAGAAGAAGAGGAGCTCAGGATCAGGTTCAAGGAGTGGTGGCCGGTCTCAACTTTTGTAAGTTGACTCATTCAAAGTAATAAAGAAAGTGCTTTTCTCGTCCCAATTCATGAACTTTTTATGGTTTGATTAGTTTATGTTGGATTTCTAACCCGTTAGTATATAAGTAGTATGCATGCATAGTTGTTGCTTGTCTTGAATGTAGGTCAACTTTGGAAGGAGTATTGTGAACAAGTAATCAAGCACAATGGGGGATCGACATCAAACATCGATAAAGAGGTAGGTTGATATTTCCATGCATTTACTAAGAAAAGGGGATTTAAATCTAGGGATGAAGGTAGAAAGTAATTTCTATTCGGTCATATCTGCATGCAAAGTTTGAACTCTATTTGCTAGTTCGTAGGGTGTTTTTCCCCAACAACAGAATTGGTGACCGTACCGGGGAGACTCTCTAGGGTTCTTGGAATTTCATTTAGTTTGTGGGTAGTTTAAAGACTAGTTTTTCTTGCCTGTCTTTTCTTTTCATTTCTGTAAAGTCTGAGCTAGCAGGGAGTCTGGTTTTCCATACCAGCTTTCCCTGACTTTTGCTTGACTGTGTTTTTTGGGACCCACAGAGGTATACACGGCCTGCACAAGGTTCGCACACGTGTACCTGCGCCCTATCCTCTTACAGCCTGCATGTGAACGCTAGCTGTAGAGGTAGCAGTAGCGTGTAGAGCTCAGAGAACCTCAGAGGCAATCCTCCTCTTCCCTGTTAGAATCACACATTCTCAGGGGGTTTTATGGAATTCTGTTTGAGTCTTGTTTGCTAACAGTCCTATTTCAGATTGTTTTTGCCTTATTATTTTTTTTCTTGCATTATTGTTTTTCTGTTAAGAAAGAGTATCCAAGCCTTCAAGGGATCCTGGTTGTCAATATCAGTGGTCTCTTCCTGGTTTGGTCTGTCTGTTTTCATTTTTTCTTAGAGTTTAGATATACATGCAGCCTGTACAAGGTAATCCCGCGTGTACACGCCCTCTGTCTCTGTTCAGCGCGCGTTCGCACGCGTGCTGTTTGAGTAACCGTCGCGTGCTTGTGCATGATACTTTTTGTTAAGGGTAAGGCAGTCATCCTTTCCCTTGATAAGAATTATTCCTCTCAGGTGTTTGAATCTCTGTTTGAACAGTCAGTAGCTTAGGATTAATTTTACCCTTAGCTTGCTTTTTCTCATTTAAAACGTTGTCAGAAAAATAATTTTTTTTATGGTTTTTAGACAAGTGTGAGAGTCATTGTTTTTACAATTGCTATTGTGTGATTTGTTAATCTGATTCTTTGTGATCTGTGATTAGGACATAATTGTTTTTCTTGGTTTTTGCTTGTCGGTATTTTTCCTTTCTTGCTTTACTAGCATTTAAAAAAAAAAAAAAAAATCTTTTCATTTTCTTGTTTGGTTGAGCAGTGTGTTTATGCATTATTAGGCCAGGGAAAAGTATTTTATTTCATAAGTTTTTGTAGTTCACTTAGATCATAAGTAGCTCATAGTCGAGTGAAATTCCTTTGAGTTTGCTGTCCAAAATCTTAGAAAAGTTAAAAAATCTTTCTTTTGAAAAGTTGTTGAAATTTTGCATTCAGTAAAAGTTTTGTTTCCATCTTTTTTATTTCTTTTATGCTTTCGTCTTTTACACATCATCAGTTTCACCCTCATACCCCTTGACATAATACAAAGCCATAAAAGTAATGCTAAATTTAAAATCTACTAGACTTTTATGTTTGTAGGGTTCACAAACTAGTTCAGGACTAGGGCCTTTGATTAGGTTGGAGAGGAAACTCTTCAAGGCCATCTAAAATTAAACATTGGAGTCTGAGATAGGGAGTGTCTAAGTCTATTTTCATGAAAGTTATCCGGGACCCCCCTCTAACACAGGGGATAAACACAAGGTCACATGCGGAAAGGTAGTGGAGATAACCCCTCCAAAGCCGGACCAATCGTAGTGGAGAACACATATAGAGAGCTTGTTTTGGGATTCCATCATTTTCATTTGCCACGGGGCTTCATGGGTCTCAAATCTGTTTGAGGTCCTTAGTTTTCTTCCAGACCATTTTCTCTCGATACCCTTGATAGGTTTCGGGCTTGATACCCTGCTCATTGTGGTCTACCCGACTTTCGACTGTACCCGTCTGGTGACTGTTCGCGTGCTGGCAACCTAGTTGCCAATATTTGTTAGGGACATACACAGGTGACTGAGGGGGTATACTGCGGTACCTAGGACATACATCAGGCCATGCTTTACAGAGTATACCTGGAGGGTGCTTCCGTGTTCAAGTTGCACTTGCACCGATAAATTTCCCTAGTGTTGGTTGTTGTAACTATTCTTCCAATTAATTTAGTGTTTGCTTGTCTTATCTTCTAGGGATTCTTTTGTAGTGGGTATTACTTTTGAGCATTTAGACTACCTTAGAGTGTCTTGGATCTTCTCACACAGTGGAGGATCCCGAGCTTCGCTGTTCACAAAGGCTTCTTGGATTGCCGCCGGTTACACTAGAGCCAACCCCGCCATTATTAAGGTGGAAGCTAGACCAACAAGGGTCTTTTGAAGCGACCGGGTTACAAACCATTGTGCCCGAAAAACCCCCAGAGAAATCGACCATTTTGGACCTTGAAGCAATCACTCTTGGATTAATTGAAACCCCAACCACTGATCTCTTGGCACCTTTCATTGTACCAATTCAATTTTACGAGTGCCAGATAGTGTCGCACACAACAATGGAAACAAATGCTGTTACTCCTTCTGGGAATTCTTCAATTCCCACCACGGTTGTCACCACAGGAGAGCTGTCATCTCCTAACTTACCATCGTCGGTTCAAGCCACCATGGTCTCGATCACAACTACTTCTCACAATGGTCTGAACCCATCTTTTGTGGTAGCCACAACCCCTTTCACACCTAGTGCGACAGGCCCTCCGTTCTCATACAGGATGCCTAGTTCGGGTACAAGTCCTGTACTTTCCTACTTCACTTTACAGACTTTGGGTCTGGGGGCAGGAAGCTCTAGTGCTCCTCTGTAAGGTCACATGGGGGGCACTCCTGTCACTTTTAATGCTTTTCCTTACGGAGGAGGTCATATCCCTCCTTCGTCCCCTTCACTCGGTGGCTCGCATCAACAATCCTCCAGGCAACCTATACACAATAGTTTATTTGGAGCGGGGAGTCAAGGACCACCTTCGCATAGTATGCTGGTAGGTTCAACACCTTTCCCTCCTCTAGAATTCCGATCTGGGGTAATTCTTTCCATAATCAATGGAACCCTGGACAAACTACTATGCCTATCCCCACGGGACCGGCATGGGGCAATCCTTCCAAAATTCCTTCGAATACAATGCATGCCCAACAGTCTATGTCCTATTTGGGAAATCAGCCAATGATGTATCCAAATATGCAAAATCCTTATGCTGGCCAGGGCCATGGTTTCTACTAGAATTCGGGCCAGTAGCCAAAATTTTCCTGGCAACTTGGTGCTAGTCAAACTCCAGGTCCCTTTTTCCCCATTTATTAGTAGCAACCCAAACTACCGTTCCTGGCGATTTTACACTTGCCAGATTTGACAAGGTCTTCGAAAATTCCAAAGTTTGAAGCCAAGCCTAATGAAGATCCAGGAGATCATGTGACTACCTTTCATCTTTGGTGCTCATCTAACTCATTGAAATATGACTCCATTCAGTTGCAATTGTTTCAGCATACTCTCATTGGGAGTGCCACGAAATGGTACGTTGAGCTCGATTGCTCAAGATACTCTTCTTTTGGCGAACTGGCGATGGCTTTCCTTAACCATTTCCAGTTACCTGTGAGATACGATGTTGGCACAGAGCTGCTCACTAATTTCGAACAGACAACAACTAACCATATCTCTAATCACATCCGAGAATGGAGACGCCGAAAGAGTTTAATCAAGGTACTAGTTCCACCAACATTCTTGCTTGAATGGTTCCTTAAGTCTTTGGTCCAGCAATTATCCAAAGACGTTGCAACGTCAGGAGTTTTTTCTGAAGAAGACGCCATCATGAGGGCTCAACAGTTTGAGCTCATCTATTCTCAATCCGATTTATTATACAACATCTTTCCAGATGCGCCACGTTCAATACTAGATAAAACTAGACAGAGAGCTGGACCACATGCCGATGGTATTGTCGGTTCAATACAAGCCAAGCCCGTTGAGCAATTGAAAAAGTAGCTGCAGCAGTTATCCAAACAACATACAATGGCCAACCAAACTACTACTTTGGCTTCTCCCCCTACCAAAATGTCGGAAGTACACACTGTGCAGTCAACTAACCCAAAGGCCACCCAACAGCCTGAAGGGAAGAAAAAACAATGAAAAAAGGGTAAGGGGGATAAAAAAAACCCAACGATAATGCTGGCGGGGAAAACATTGAAAAACGGAAGGCGAGGTATCCTTACAACTTGTGCGCAAAAGACCACCTGACCCATCTATGTCCTCGACTTGCAGAGGCCCAAAAATTTGTCACACAACAACAACAGGCGGTGTTGACGAACCCATTTCAACATGGGAAAAATCTAACTCAAGCCTCTACAAGCATGGAAGGGGGCATCCAAGAAACTTTCCCGCCTCCGAACAACCCCTCATCCGTGAACGTTTATATGGTTAGGGGTGATTCTTTCATATTGACTAGAGCGCACGATTATAGTAAACCAAGCGCTTCTGAGAAGGGTAAAGAAGATGATCTCCCATCTCTTCCTCTACATATTGAGAAGACATTGGGAGAAACAATGACACACATTCCAAAAGGTGAATTTAAAAAAGCTTCTCATAACCCAAATGCAAGGGCCTCCCAGAACTACTCTGTGGTGGAGGATTTATCACAAACCCCTTGTGCGATGTCTGCTTTGGAGGTCCTCCAAAGCTGCTCTGCTAAGAGGAAAGCCTTGTTAACTGCATTGGGCTCTACTGAGACTTGTAATCCGGGTACCATCATGTTAGATACAACCGACTTAAAACCTCTTCTGCCTTACCACGTAGCATTTCAGATAGTAGTGGATTACCCCACAAAAAAATTTACTCGGAATATCTTCTGCACGATGGTCAATGAGGGCGACTTGACATGCGTTATGTCATTGGCATGTTGGAAGGCCATTGGCCAGCCTGTTTTGTCTCCATCACCTACTCTACTCAATGCTTTCGATGATCATTCATTCTGACCACATGGCATCGTTCCTTCTTTCCCCATGCAGTTAGGAGGGAAGACCATGTATGTCGAAGTAGAGGTAGTTGATGTTCCCCTCGACTATAACCTCTTGTTAGGACAGAGTTGGACTTATGCTATGCAAGCTGTGGTTGCTACAGTTTTTCGAGTCTTGTTGTTTCCACACGAGGGCCGGATAGTGACCATCGATCAATTGTCTTTCTCTAGACCTGACCCAGCTTTGGGGGCATCCACGGTCCCGATGATTGATAATCCTCAACCAGGTGTCGTTAACGTAGGAGTTGGTTTGTGCCCATCCTTGATGGGTACCTTCGATTACCCACCTCCTCAGGGCGATATCAAATTTATATCTAATCACCATAAGGTTGAGATTTTTCAAGTTTCATCATTCCGCACGACTTACTTCAAGGATCCATGGATTCTTCCTTCCCCATCAACCACGATGGATGAGACAGGGCACCCAGGCATGTCCATGCCCTTGTCTGCTGCTGAAGTAGCTTACTCTTTAGTCCAACAAGCTTCAGTTAACACTGATCCGACTCCTTCACAAGAGTTAGATCCACTTCTAGAGCCTATTTGGGCTCAGGGTTCTCTCGCTAATGCCGATTCGTTAGACTCAGTCTTACCTTCTGATGAAGCAGTAATTGAAGAAATGACTAGTCTGAACAAACATTGGGAAGATCTTCATCATAGATCATATTTTCTCCCAGAGTTAAGCCAAATCGAAGCAGGATAATTCACAGTGACCATGACAGGAGATCAACCATGTCCTATTAATCTCTTAGCTACACATGAAATTTATGATGAGGGCAATATGGCAACTATCACTGAAACTATATCAATCAACATCTCCCAAAACCCTGGCATCATGGAGAACGTCTTCGTCAGAGCAGATTGCTCCCCCGAAGAGATTCAAATCTACACGGATCTTTTCAAAGAATTCCGTGACATTTTTTCCTGGTCTTATGAGGAAATGCTGGGAATCGATCCAAAAATAGTTGAACATGAAATCACAACGTATCCTGATGCCAATCCTGTTCGACAGAAGCTTCATCCAGTTAATCCCAAGAAAGCAACAACCATCAAGATTGAGGTTGAGAAATTGCTAAAGGAAGGTTTTATCTATCCTATCCATTTGACTCAATGGGTGTCAAATCCTGTGCCAGTCAATAAAAAACAAGGCACGATTCGTGTATTTACTGATTTCCATGATTTGAACAAGGCATGTCCCAAAGATAATTTTCCAACACCGTTCATCGACCAGATCATTGATGAATGTGCTAGTTGCGAAGCCTTTTATTTCATGGATGGTTTTTCGAGATACAATCAAATCCAAATCAAACCCGAAGACCAACACAAAATGACATTCATTTGTTCGTGGGGTACATTCGCATATCGTAAGATGCCTTTTGGTCTTAAAAACACTGGAGCCACATTCTAGTGGGCCATGTCTTTTGCCTTTCACTATCTCAAGCATATATTTGAGGCCTATCTAGATGATTTAGCATCACGATCTCGCAAGATAATGGATCATCCCACACACCTTAGACTTATCTTCGAACGCTGCCGCTACTTTCAGATTTGCTTGAATCCAAACAAGTGCAGCTTCTGCGTAATGTCAGGACGTTTGTTAGGTTTCATTGTATCAACAACAGGGATCATGGTCGATCCTCTCAAGGTGGAGGCAATAATCCAGTTGCCCCCCCCAACGCACAATTCTTCAACTTTAGAGTCTACAAGGCAAGGCAAACTTTTTATGACGCTTCATCGCCAACTATGCTGAAATCACCAAGGGCTTTATGCACCTACTGAAGAAAGACGTTACTTTTTACTGGGATGAAGCCGCTCAATTCTCTTTCGACGCATTAAAACACACCGTCACAACTGCGCCTCTGCTACAACCACCTAACTATAACAAAGATTTCTTATTATATTTGGCTTCCGCAGAGTCAACCATTAGCATGGTTTTAGTTCAGGAAGATGATTTGTTCTCAGAATATGTGATCTATTACCTAAGCTGAGGCCTCATAGGACTGGAAATTAATTATTCTCATATCGAAAAACTTGCGTTGGCAACAGTTCATGCTGTTCAACGGTTCCGTCATTATGTTCTATTTCACAAGACCACCATCATTACTGTCGTGAATCCATTCCAGTACATGTTGACACGATGGGTTATAGGCGAAAAAATCAGTAGATGGATAGTCATCCTCTAGGAATTTGACTTAGACTTCGTTTCAGCAAAGTCCAAAAAGTCATTGGTCTTCACAGAGCTTATTTCAGAACTTCCGGTTGAGTCAGGTGACGTTGTGCCTGAAGAATCGCCTATCCGGGGAGATATGTTTTTGATCACATCTTCATATCCCTGGTACGAAGATATACTTATCTATCTCTAGACTTTGAAGTGCCCCACTTCTGCTTCTTGTGATGAGCGTCGACATATATGCCATCAGGCTAAGAATTATCTCATACTCAATGATACGTTGTATCATAGAGGTGTAGACTACATCTTACATCAATGTCTCACACATGAGGAGGTAGTCATCGTGCTCAACAATTTCCAAATAGGAGCTTGTGGCGGTCATTTGTCTGGGTTGGAAACAACCCAAAAGATTCTACGAGCAGGTTACTTTTGGAAGACACTTAACAAAGATTGTATAGAATCGGTCAAGAAGTGCCATCCGTGCCAAGTATTCTCTCGGAAGATGAGGGCACATCCCGCTCCTATGTTTCCTGTCATCACAGTTGGTCCCTTCACCAAGTGGGGGATTGATTACACTACTTGCAACCCCCCGTCATCAAGGGGGCACTGCTATATCATCGTAGCTATAAACTACTTCACTAAGTGGGTCGAATCTATGCCAACGTTTAAAGATGATGGAGAGACTGCAAGTCTCTTGTTATTCAACCAGATCATAGCTAGGTTCGAAGTCCCGAGAGATATTGTTACTAACCATGGCAG